>JAEQBH010002035.1:0-289033 GCA_016808115.1 Tetrastigma voinierianum | reverse complement strand
TTTTACATAAAAATATTTTTACAAAAAAAGAATCATTGGCTACACGTCACCCTCTTCACAATCACTTCCGCCTCCGATGACGCACCAAAGAACACATACAAATCTCTACTAAACGTTATTGTCATGGACTATTGTCTAGTCCTCGCAACCGCGCCATAAAACCCATGACTGCATCTAAAACACGTTTGCACAAAATTTACAAGATTATCACCAAAGGACTATTGTCTAATCCCCTAAGAATCCACCATAAAACTCGATGACCTCATACTATCATAACCAAAAATCTTTAGAATAGAACAATTCCCAATTATTGGTTTCTGTCCGAATTCCTCAAGTAAAGGCAATGTGTCGATTAAGTAATAAACCCGGGACATAAGTCCGCATATCGATCCCACAGAGATTCCCAAGAATTTTTCACCAACCACCGACTACTCTCGCCGGGGCAAAATTAATAATTATTCGATCCATAAATTGATATGGGTGTCCAACATGAAAGCTGGGAAATTAGCTAGTTCAAAGAGAAATGAACATTCAAATAGACTGAAATAAAACAAATGAATGAAAATAAAGTCCTACGAAAAGAAATGAATACTGAACAGTTATCATAGGAAGACACATCAAGAGAAACAGTCGTAGTGAACGATCAATTCCTGTAGTTCCTATTGAATAAATTTCTTGATTATCTCAAGTTTCAAAATCTGTCCAAGGCATTTGTAAGGTACCCGATCTCCACGCTCCACATTTCGTTATCTCCTTCTTCCCGATTCTCTCAATTACGGTGGAACGAGATAACTACTTTTAACAAGAACTTCCTTACGCTAGTATTTTTCTTCGTAATACTTCATACCCATTTTATGGACTGTACACCTTGGCTCCCAAGTTATCTGGCCAAGCAAGGATATACAACTCCAAATTACCTTCCTCGAAAATTAAAATAGATCAACCTTTCTCGATTAGGATCTCACTAACATTCGGATTGGCCTTACTCATCCGACCGAGGTGAAATCTCGCTTGTTTAAATAGATAAGTCGCTCAACCTGCTCTTGACTTCAAGTGAGAAGAGGATTTATCTAAGTGAACTTACAAAGCTCAAAGGATCCCCTATAAGAGGTTAGTATACCTCAGCCAGGTACACACTCCCAGGATTGCGTCTTCTCCCCGTGGTCACTCGTGAGGACCTCCTTGGAAATCGAGTAACGATGCAATTTAACGGGTATAGTAAACCGACATTCGATCCAAAATCACAACCTATAATTCAAGTAAATTAAACCGAATGAACAAGATGCGTAAATACATGTGAAAGATCACTCACTACAACTGCCTTCACTAAATGGAAGTTTGGTCTCAATTAATCGAATCACGCAGACAACATTCTTCCGATCAAAAAAGAATAATCACAGAATTTAAACTCGGGAATAATAGAACTTTAAATTTGTCCGAACTTCGATGCATTCCGTAGTAATTTTGAAAAGAAATTGAATTCTCAGATTCAACTTTCAAAGAACGATAACATTCATCAAAAATAAAATAAAATAAAAAAGACGAAAAGAAATACGAGATAAACATCTGCTCTAAAATAAAGAAAAGAAAAGAAAAGAAAAGAAAATGTTGAGCTTCAAAGTACCTGTGATCTCTCCTTTTGATGCGCTCCGACTTTCTTTACTATTCCTGGTAGCCGCGTATTTATGTGGTTTGGGCTTGGCCCTAACCCAATATAATCTACCGTGGATTTCAGAGTAGCTGTAGCCCAAGTTACCGTCCAAATATGACTCGCCTTCATGACATCGAACTCATGTCGCGACATCGACTTAAAGTTCCCGCTTCCTCCGAACCGGTCGCCTGTGCTGTCACGACACCAATCTATGCCCTGCGTGCTCTTAGTTGATCGCTTGTGATGTCGCCACATCATGGCCTTGTCGCGACATCTATTCTAATCCTTCATAGCCAATGGTTAGCTACCTGATGTCGCGATATCGTGATGTCGGCCGCACATGGGCTCAAGTCTCCCCGCAACCTTCCTCTGCTTGTTGCGATGTCGCGACATCACATCTCTGGCGAAGACCGCCTCCCGGGCATCGCTTCCTCAACGGTGTCCTCGATGTCGCGGACATCAACCTCATAGTTTCAAGCTTTCGCTTGATCTCCTCTTGGATGTCAATGACTTCAAAGATTAAGTCTCGCCAGAATAATCAATGTTCTCGTGTCGCGACATCACTTAATGCCGCCAGATCAGATCAAGAAGTTTTTGATGTCGCGACTTCGCTTCGTCAGCGACATCATTCCTTTAATTCGCCCTTCTTCACCACGACTGCGGTTCCCCGGCCGCTGCCAAGATCAAATTCCCTTCACTTTCCCGATGTCACGACTTCGAACTCGGACTGCACTCCACAACCCGCATCAATGACTTAGCCAGCTTGCTTTCATTTCGCTCTCCGCTATCTCGACCGCATTTTTATCCACTTATTTCGCAGATTTTCTAACGCTTTTTCTTCTTCGCTTCCTTCCGCTAATGACAAATCGTGAGTTTCTTCATAATTCTATATATTAAATATTCAATTTAATCGAAACAAATGTAAAATGACTAAAAAGAGATGACTTAAGCTCATCAAACTCCCCCCAAACTTAAAATTTTGGTTTTCGTCCCTCGCTAAAAGAAAAGAAAGATTTGTTTCCGTCTCTCAAACAAAAGGACATATTTTTCCTCGTTTTGTTTCGCTTTTGTTCGCAGCTGGTATTCAATTTTAATTCAAAATACAAATGTATGCATCATTTTCTCAGACATCTAACTTCAAATCCAAACTCAAGGTTAGTTTCTACTTTCATAGTATACAAAACTAAATCGGCTGGAAATTGTTTTACAAACAACATAATCATTAGATCCTCGTTGAATAATGTATTATTTTGCTTTCTCATTTCATACCGAAATAATTAACTCCCCTAAAGTCCTTCACCGCTTTGATTGTTTCCATATTTCCAAATTCCATAAGTTTGTTTTTCATATTGATCTCCACTAATGTAGGTGATTTCGTACCTCTTCAAGATCAATCGCCTGGGTTTATATCATAGGGTTTGGGTAATGGGTAGTGGATGGAAGGAATTTTTGTGTTAAGATTACTCCCACCCTTTTCTCCTCTTCTCCTACTTTCTTCTTATAGTTTCTCTAATAAACTCCCTACTATGTTTGGGACATCTCGATCTCTTCAATTCGTAACTCGTATGCCCCCCTATTTTTCACTCAGAATTTCACCGAGAAGTTTTTCCTTTGTCATTACCATTTATAGATAGTAATGTTTTAACTTTAAAGTTTCTCTAACACTCTTAGCTAACTTGGGTTAAGAAATGCTCCCATACCATGGCATTAGGGGTACTAGGTGTTGAAACACCCCTAAGAACTTAATTGTTCAAGAGAGTTAGGCCACAAGATAAAACTTATCCTTGCTTCTTTTCTATCGTATTTCATTTTTCGTTTCTTTTTCTTTCATTCCCTTTTGAGTTCGAAATATATACTCCCCAAACTTCATTTCTTACTCCTCCGATCTCCTTAGTAATCATAGATTCTTTATCGGAGGATTGACTTCTTGTATCGGGTCAGGGTTTCCATTAGTTATTTTTGAAAAAAAATAAGCTTGTTGGTTCAATTTGAACTAAGGTATATGCATCAAAGATATAAGTAGGATGGCTAAAATGGCTCAAACTATCCAAGGATGGCCTCAGATTTCATCTCTCATACCGTATCACCTGTGATTTCGCCAACTAATAATCTAACAAATTTAGAATTTGCTCAACAGCTTGTGACTAACCATAGGGAGTACTCTCACTCATTTTGTTAATGAGTATTTAAATTAATTCGATATTCAATGTGTTCGGACTTATTGTTCATACCACAAACTCAAAATATGTTTTCTGGTTCTCTTTTGTATTACTTTCCTCAATTCTCGACTTATCGCTTAGATATAAGTAACTTTTGCACTCAGGTTTCAATTAAACCGTATTCATTTTGTCCTTTATTCCCGTATTTTCAAAATTTCATTCCTAATCTAACTATTCATTCAATTCAATCTCGCTTTTATTCTTAATTCCAAGCTCAGATAAATCGACACGTAAATATTATTCTGATTTCTAACAGAAAATAAACTAGCACATAAACACAAACCACAATTCATGATCAACCAAGTTGTAATTCAACAGAAATTTTATTCAAATATCAAAAGGACTTCGATATTGTACAAATTGTTTCAATTACAAACATTTTTCACTAAGTTCAAGAAAAACTCTATTTCCTGCTCTAAAATCCTATCTCTTCTCTAGAAGTTTACAGCTCCCTCTTCAAAATTAGGTTCACCAGACCTTGAGCTCCTGATGAGTGATTCGACCGTTAACAAGGTCGTTCAACAAATTGTGGGGCCAAGCCCACCTTTTCTTCGAGCTTCTTGGTCGATGGATTCTAACTAATCCATATTCCCCTTCCATCAACCGCTCTCCGGATGAAACCACGTTTTATGGAACAAACAGTGGAACTGGTTTGTTTTCCGACTCCACTCATTCCATAAAACAGTGTTTTCACCTCTCGGACGCTCCTTTCACTCTCATTCTCCCTTCCCTTCATTTTTTCTGCTTGTTTCTAATTCCTTGTTCTTCCATCCCTTTTATAGTGAGGTGTGTCTCTTGGGAAGAACAAAGTCATTTATGATTTCCTTCAATTTTCTATGGGAAGATTAAATGAGATTCTTCGATTTATGTCCTCAGATTTTCAATCCGTGATTTCGCTTTTCCCGGAGAAATTGAACGCTTTTCAATGCCTTAATTTTCCTCTCGATTATGCTTCTTAAACTGAGAATATTCCACTAATCGATTAAATCAAGAGATGGAATTTGCTCGCTTTATTATCTTTTATTCTCACCAAAATCGAAAAGTCGCGAATTATAGCTCCATGGACCTCGAATCGAGACTGCACACGGGTTCAAGGCGAGACATTATCCCTAAGACAAAAGATATCTATTATCTGCCGTTAAATCAAAACATTATTTGCTAGGATGTCATGACTTTAGCTTTTTATGTTGTGACCTGGAAATCTAAGTCATGACAGGGAATGTTCTTCTATTCTTAAATTTCTGTGATGACTAATTTTTGTCTTTTTGACTTTCTTTTCCACTTATTATTCTTCACACTCCCACATTCTCGTTAACCCTCAACCTGTATTGTGTCCCGTGACAAACAATCGTACCCAATTTTCAGCAATATCTCAGTTATTCAATGTCACTCAAAATAAATACAACTCTATTTATTTTTATCATGCAGAAAATTGACAATTTCTATTATTTCTCATATTCAATAGTTACGCATTCCATGCAAAATAAATTCCCCCAAACTTGCAATCATGCTACTTCAAATATAAAATCCTAACGATTATTTCAACTCAAATGCAATTAAAATAAAAGGTAGGGGAAAGAGTGAGAAACTCCCCTTTTTGTTTCTATTCATGTAATTTCGCCTCACATCCACGATTTGGTATTCTTCTTTTGTGCAATCTTCATTCTTCCACGACTCTCGCCTTTAGCCTTTAGTTAGACTTCCTTTCGCTCAACCAATGTATCAATGCATCCTACCAAGCCTCTATGGTCGATAATTTGTCCATCACATTCCTTTTGGTTTCTTCACCCTATTTCTCCTCGAAAATTCAAATGAGCTAATGTTGTATCTGTAAAGATCTTTCCTATCGCACAGTATGTTCTCACTTTCCCATGTTCGAATTAGTAATTTCCTTCTTGTTCGAGGGGAAGTGGACGGGGTAAAGAATTTGCTGAAATAAGCTCTCATTAGCTCCTTCCATGTGTTAATGATTCATATGGTAGGGAGTTAAACCATGTCAAGAGCCATATCTCGTAGAAGAGAATCTGAACAATCGCAAATTAATAACTTCGCTCCACACCATTCAATTTAATTGAGTTTGTTATTCTCGTAAATCGCCCCAAGTGTTCATCGATTTTCATGGAATGACCAAATGACTGGTTCGTTTGGACCAAGGTTATCGCATTGGTTCGGAGCTCAAAATCATTAGCATTGATTG
Source organism: Tetrastigma voinierianum (assembly GCA_016808115.1). Classification (NCBI taxonomy): domain Eukaryota; kingdom Viridiplantae; phylum Streptophyta; class Magnoliopsida; order Vitales; family Vitaceae; genus Tetrastigma; species Tetrastigma voinierianum. Next base: position 282,966 of record JAEQBH010002035.1, on the reverse strand, counting down.
TCGGGTCGCCTTTATCGCTAAATATTTATCAGGGATGAATGAATTCCATAAACTTCCATAAGCACATGCTCCCGAGGTCTTTTTGCTCCACATTCCCCGGGTCGGGCCATAACTGTCATAATCCTTTATCCGTCATGGCCGTATGAGCCGCCTCTCCCAAATCAAAGTACACTCCGCATCAATGATTAGCCTAATCAACAAACATTTTCAATATGGTTTGTTAAAGGTCAGTGACTAAAAGAGTCACTGCTTGAAACGCTATTTTTGTTCCTTTTCTTTTAAAAATGTCCAAATTAGTATTTCCTTCTTTCATCTGAATATTGATTACTAAATCCCTTCGATCCCCGGCAACGGCGCCATAAAACTTGATGACAGACCAAAGAACACATACAAATTTACGACGTTATTACCAAGGACTATTGTCTAGTCCCTGGCAACGGCGCCATAAAACTTGATGACCGGACCAAAACACGTTTGCACAAAATTTTATAGCATTATCACCAAAGGACTATTGTCTAATCCCCGGCAACGGCACCATAAAACTTGATGACCTCATACTATCATAACCAAAAATCTCTTAGAGTAGAACAATTTAATTCTATTGGTTTTGGTCCAAATTCGTAAGTGCACAAGTCGACAGTAATAAAATGACATAAGTCCGTATATCATCCCACAGAGATCTCAAGAATTTTTCATCAACTACCCCGACTACTCGAAAATTAATACTATTTGGACCATAAATTGATATGGGTGTCCAACATGAAAGCTGGGAAATTAGCTAGTTCAAAGAGAAATGAACATTCAAATAGACTGAAATAAAACAAATGAATGAAAATAAAGTCCTACGAAAAGAAATGAATACTCGAATAGCTATCATGGGGAAGACACATCAAGAAACAAATAGAAGGAACGATCACCCTGTAGTTCCTACCGAATAAATTCCTTTGATTATCTCAAGTTTCAAAATCGCCTAAGGCATTTGTAGAAGTACCGATCTCTCCACGCTCCACACATTTCGTTATCTCTTCCTTCCTGATTCTCTCGAATTACAGGGAACGAGATAACTACTTTTAACAAGAACTTCCTTACGTTGGGTATTTTTCTTTTGCAATACTTCATACCCATTTTATGGACTGTACACCTGAGTTCCCAAGTTACTCCACAAGCAAGGATATACAACTTCCAAATTACTCTTCCTCGAAATTAAAATAGATCAACCTTCCTCGATTAGATCTCGCCTAACACTCTGGATCGCCTCACTCATCCGAATTGAGGAAATCTCGCTTGTTTAAATAGATAAGTCGTTCAACCTGCTTCGACTTCAAGTGAGAAGAGGATTATCTAAGGAACTTACAGCCCAAAGGATCCTAATAGCAGGTTGGGCATACCTTCAAAGAAATGTACATTACTCCCAGGATTGTCTTCTCCCGTGTCACCTCGTGAGGACCTCCTTGAAATCGTGAGTAACGATGCAATTCTAACTGTATAGTAACCGATATTCGATCCAAAATCAATAAACTCATAACTGCAAATTGCAAACCGAAATGAACAAGATGCTGCAAATTACTACAGAAAGATTAATTCCTGACTACAACGTTTCACTAAATGGAAGTCGGGTTCCCCAATTACTCAATCACACGAGACAAAGATTCTTCTTATCAAAAGAATAACCTAATTCGAAACTGAAATAATCGAATCCTAGAAATTGTCTCTAACTTTGATGCATTCCGTAGTAATTTGAAAAGAAATTGAATCAGCCCAGCTTCAGCAAAACGATAACATTCAGATCAAAAAAAAATTAAAAAAATAGACGAAAAGAAATACGAGATAAACATCTGCTCTAAAATAAAGAAAAGAAAAGAAAAGAAAAGAAAAGAAAAGAAAAGAAAAGTGAAGCCTAGGCTACCCAGATCTCTCCTTTGATGCGCCTCCGACTTTCTTTACTATTCCTCGAGTAGTCACAGATTATAGTGGTTCCTAGTCGTCCTAATCCCAATATAACTGGCCGTGGACTTCAGCAGCCAGCCTGCCATCGCCCAGCTAAGCACTCCCGCCTTTGTCACGACATCGAACTCATGTCGCGACATCGACCAAAGTTCCAGCTCTCCGAACCGGTCGCTCAGTTGCCACGACACCAATTTTACGCCCTCGCAGTTTTAGCCATCGCTTGCGATGTCGCGACATCATGGCCTTGCCGTGACATCTATTTTAATCCTTCGTAGCCTTCACGATTGCTCCCGATGTCGCGACATCGTGGATGTTGTCGCCATGGGCTCAAGTCTCCCGCAACCTTCCTCTCGGCTTGTTGCGATGTCGCGACATCAATATCTTGTCGCTACATCCGCTCCCGGCATCAAGCTTCTCGAACGTGGTGTCTCCCTTACGTCGCGACATCAACCTCATAGCTCGCTTTCGCTTGATCTCCCTCTGATGTCACGACTTCAAAGATTAAGTCTCTCGCCAGAATCATTGCTTCGTGTCGCTGACATCACTTAATGTCATTGCAGATCAGATCGTTAGTTTTTGATGTCGCGACCTTCGCCGTCATGATATCATTCCTTTAATTTCGCCCTTCTTCACCGCTTAGATCGCGGTTCCCCGCCACGCGATCAAATTCCCTTCACTTTCCCGATGTCACGACTTCGTGACCGATTCGCATCTAATAACCTGCATCACGACTCAAACATTGCTTTCATTTCGCTCCGCCATCTGACCGCATTTTTATCCAATTTATTTCTCGTGATTTTTCTACGCTTTTTTCTTCTTCTTGCTTCCCTTCCTCTAATGACAAATTGGTGAGTTTCTTCATAATTCTATATATTAAATATTCAATTTTAACTGAAAAACAAACAGAAAAATGGACTAAAAAGAGATGACTTTTAAGCTCATCAGCCTCGTCGGAGCGCTGTCTCCCTGAACACCTCCTGTACTTGAAAGGGAGTCCCACAACGGGGTGAGCAATGCTCAAAGAGAAAACCTCCTGCTACCTATTTACCCCTAAATGCACATGAAATGGAATACATAAAACATCAAACCATATTCCATATAAATAATGTAATCTTATATGGAATGTTCCGTGTCATACATGAGACGAGACTCCTCATGCCCACAACCCGAGTCCCTACCGACTCCCTCAAACCTGCAACACCAAGTGTGAAATACCATTAAGGGCGTCTCGCCCCTAACCCTTTTCCAAAACAAAAGCTTTTTGTTTTGTAATTCTTGACACATTGGATACCCCCAATGCCTACTTATTTCCTTACCAAGTACTATGTGTTATGCATTTGTGGGCCACGGATTTTCGGGTTCTCACCGTAGGACGCCGCACACCTATATAACATTTCCTCTTACTTCTGCCACCGATTTCCGCTTACGTTTAAACCATATACTGTGCTTTTCACCAGGGGTGTGGTATCTACTGCTTTCACCCATTTACACACGATTTTTCATGTCATGCAACCAGAGTTCAATTGACGTTGTCCCATTTTACCAGCTTACCATCGAACACCAAACACGTTGTCGATTTATCAGCGGTCGAACACCAAACACGTTGTCGAATTCTAACCATGAACTCGCCACCCATTCAATACGATGTGATCGTGCATATGAAATGCAATCATGTCATTTCATGCTATGTCATGCTACAAACAACATTTATAAATTCTGGATAATTATATTTCCTTCATATAATTTTCCTTTATCACAATTTCCATGTTAATACATCATGCAAGCACATATTAACATGATTTATACACACAACAACATATTATTTATTTTATTCCAACAATACACAACACATAAAATGGTCCAAATCTCAGACTCATATAAAACAAGGCATCTCGTCCCTTTACTTCGCCTCACACCATCATGGATACTAAACACACCACAAAACCCAAAGACATCAATCCCAGGATCAAAACCAAACTCAACACAAATTCCAAGACTCGCCCGTAAATGCTCTCCTAGGGAGCCTAGCTAGGACTGTCAAAACAACCCTAAAATTAAGCCAAGACTATCCGAAAATAGTCCTCAGGGACCACTGAGACTGTCCAAAATGGGGCCCCAAAATTTCTACACTTAGTCCCAAAAATTTGGGACTAAATTTACGGCTCTCATGGCCTCTAAGAAAACCTTAAGCCATTAAATGACTCCTAGGCTAAAATAACATAAGAGAAAATCTCCTACCCGGTAATTTGACGAACCCAATATTTTGGCACCCACGCCAAATTTCCTCAATGCGCTGGACCGACTTTGCCTTTTACTTCCGACGAAAAACCTACTGCCCCGATTTTTAGAATCTTAGAGAGAAGCTTAAAGAAAGAACTTTCTCCTCCCGTCTCTCTCAAGCCAAAAAAATGCCTTCCCTTTTGACTTTCATTCATTTTATTTATTTATTTATTTTCCATTTCTTTTCTTTTATTTTTATTTTTATTTTTATTTCTTTTCCTTATTTATTTATTTTTTCTTGTTTTATTTTTCTTCATTATTTCTTCTACTTGACACTTGGTTCAATATGAGTCATTCACATAAGTACACCATATATCATATCATATGTCACCCGACACCCAATACCCAAAAACAATTTAACCGTCTCGAAATCTGACAAATTCGACGGCGTGAACTGGGGATTGCAAACAAATTCAACGGAGAAGTCCATTTCGTCATCCGAGATCTAGAAAATTTTTTGTTTTCAACCGAAATTACAATTTTACCCTTTTTCAAAAAACTTGAATTTTTCTGCTCATAAACATGCATGTAACCAAAGTAACAGAAAGCGGAATTAATAAAAAAAGTAAAGAGATTTTAAAAAAAATCTAATTGGGTATTATTCTCAATGGGGATCTTACTGTCTGTGCCCCGATCTTGCTCCTATTATGTAAAGAAATTTATACAAAACAATTGGAAAGGTTTGGAGAAGTTTCTTTAAGTTTTTCTCCAAAAATTATTCTTCTTTTAGGAGAATGAGTTTTCCACTTAAAAATACATTTTAGAAGCAATTTTCGCCCAATAGTCAAAGAAGAAACGGAAAAACAAAGACATGCATATATTATATGTTCAACAATCAGAGTCAAAACCATAAACTTACACCTTCATAACCAATAAGAGAAAATACATAAAAGAAAAAGAAAATACATAAACTTATTCGTATGTCATTCATTTCTCTCCTCCTTTTCCTCACGTCCCCTCTATGCTCTTTTGATCTTCCTCCCTCCAAAAGTCATCATCTCCTCCTATACGTCTCTTCCCCTTCTTTCTTTCTCTGATGGCCACCCCCTTAAAAGAAAATCAATCCCCCAAAGGGGAAGGATGACTCACCTTCCGCAAAAAGAAAATCTAAAAAAATAAAGGAAAAAAAATATAAATCAAAATAAAATAAAATTCAGTCAAATAAAGTAAAATCAAATCAAATATGTAAAAAGAAGGAAAGAATCAAAAGAAGAGAAAATTTGGGGTCTACAAATATGCTCCTCTTCAATAGAATTCACGTGTGCAATGAGCAAGAACAATGAACTTAAGCGAATTTGAAAAGTAATTGAAACGAGATGAACTCTACCGAAGAACAAAGAAGACCCCAAAAGTGTCCACAAAGGACACAACCTCACCTGAATCGAGGCAACCTAAGAGACTCTAAAAACTCTAAAAGCAAATAACAAAAGAACAAGTCTAAGATGCCACTAAAGTCACAAAGCAAGTCCACACCTCCCCTAAATGGCCTCCCAAGGTGGTAAGAGAATTCGTGTCAAAGTAAAGTAATAGTTAGATCACCAAGGATGAATAGAATGCGTCCCAAGAAAATCGAATTTTTCTGAAAAAAAAAAAAAAAGCAAAACAATAAATTGCTAGAATAGTACAGGTTGAAAACCTTGAAATTTTCTAGATCTTGGATGACAAAACAGATCTCACCGTTGAATCCATCTCGCGAAATCTAGTTACCCAGACAAATTTCGTCGAATTATGAGACAATCAGATTTTCACATTTTCATGCGATGGGTGTCCAGCTGATCCGCAGGACTAGGATCATTTATGAAAATCTCACTCCGAGAAATGGTCCGAAAGGTTCATGGGATGATTCAACTTGAATCGAGAGAATGAGTAGCCTGGCCAAAATTGACCTAAACGAAGGTGTGACAAGTGGCACCGACATACTACACATCCAACTTAATCTTAAGTTGAGACAAAAGAAAAATTAGGGCAAAAAGACCCTATTTTCCTGGTTTGATCGAGAGAGAGAGGAGAAAAGAGAAAGAGGAGAGTCCAAGGCTTCCTTCCAAGATCTACGAAGTTTTGTTGGTCGATTTTCGTTGGGCTGAGAACAAAAGTTCATCGCATCGATGAGGGGTACGCGTGGGTACCTAGAGTATGATTTCAGCCAAGATCCAAGAAAGGAGATTTCGGGAAATCGAAGTTGTCAGGTTTAGGAGGCTTCCTACCTGTGTATCACGCTCCAAGAGGTAAGGGATTCTTCCTACCTTGGCTTACTTTCCATGTTTGGGCTGGGAAAAGAGGGTTTTTTTGTTAAGGGCCTGTTTGGCCAAAAAAAAAAATTTTTTCGAAGTTCCGCTCTACTACTGCCCTCGCCTATGGTGTAAATCTTCTCATGGAAGATTGGTTCTTCACCTAGGTGAAGGGGTTTTCCCAGGCGAAGGTGTGCTTACCTAGGCAAACCTGAGAATTGGAATTTAGGACTTTCTAGTCCACCTAGGCGAGGCATCGCTTGCCTAGGCAAAACACTTCGCCTAGGCAAAGGAGGGCTTCGTCTAGGTTAGCCCGGGGAATGACATTATGGCTTGTCATAGCCTGTTTGGGGTTGATTTCGATGCCCGGTTATGATTGTTTATGGCTTGCTTCGGGGGCCATTATATGACTTGTTTGAGGCCATCAGTTGACTAAGAGTGACATGCTCGATGTCAATATGTGTGTTCTAATATATTGACATGTGACGAAGTTTATATGTGCAAATGGCCATGACATGGCTTGATTGTGTGTGTGTCATTGCTTGATCATAGAATGACATGTGTTTTTGGATGTTGATATATGCTTGTATGATATATTGACATGAATAAAATGATGAATGGAAATCATATGCAAGAGATGTGATTGTCCATGGCACCCCATAAGTGGTGTGGATTGTGTTGTCCATGTAGCATTCATTACGCATGTGATATGATATAACATGCAATGACATATGGCATTGCATATGCACGGGGACATCGCATTTAATGGGTGTGAGTGCATGGTTAATGAATTGATACCGTTATTGCGTTTGATCGATAGGCTCACTAACGGACAACGCCCAATGTGAGTCACACTATAGAATAAAGCTAGAAAGAAAATGTGCCTGCATTAGCAAGCAAGGATAGATTCCCCGTCGAGTGAAAGACCCTCCAATTATGGTCAGACATAGTCTCCTGCGGTGAAAGGCCGTAAAAGTGTCTAGGTTTACGGAGCCTATGATGTGACACCAAAAATTCGCTACCCACAAAAAGGCACATGGTTTTGAATATAAAATGATCATTTAGGTGTATCATCCAAAAAGCTTTTGGTTTATAAAAAAATAAAATTTGTTTTGAAAATTATCATTGGATGTCATCCAGAATGACGGTTTATCACACATGGGCTTAGGCATCGTGTGATGGAGTCGGTGAGGACTCAGGCGCATAATACATGATTGTGTCACATCTCATTTCATGGCATGACATGTAGGAACATTTAGAATTGGCATGTTCTTATTGGAATGTGAATGTGAAATGTTGGGTGAACATTGCATGTGCACTTAGCGGGAGTACTCAGAGAGGTATTTCATCGAGCGTGACCCACCCTTTATGGGACAACATTTCAGGTGCAGGGTGTATGCCGGTGGACGGCGCTCAGTCGAGACCGTGATTGAGAAGAATGCCGACATGTGGCCTTGATAAATCCTTTTTGTAAAAAATGCTTGGAACAAACTAGTTCTAGCATGTATTTGTGTAAAAGAATTGTAATTAAATTTTTTGGACTATTGGTCATATTTAAGTATGTAATAATGGTAAGAGAGTCATGATCGAACTCTTACGGACTGTTTAAGTGTAATATTCGCATATTTTCAACTTAAATATGGACGAATGGATCCTAGTAAAAAGGAACATACTGAGGTGGTGCCAAGCAACTCGGTACCCGCAAGTAATTGGTACTCTTTTAGTACCAAGGCTTAGGTGCGCAATGACCTAAGGTTGTAATTCCGCAGGTTGACGGTTGGTCAACTGGGACTCTCAATTGCGTCACAACTTGTATCGAGCATAGGGTATAATGGTCACCTAGCTCGGCGATAGGGTCTAGGTCATTGGGATTCATTGAATTCTAGTGTCGCAGCTTTTCAGGCATTAGAACATAGGTATGTGATTACCTAGGGTTTGATGGGCATGGGATTAGACCATTGCATTCATTGTGTGCATTCATGTTGTGTGCCTAAATGTGCTACATGATTTGGTGTTGTATGTTGTGTGAATTATATACATGGTAAAATTTATATAGGAAAAGAGGAACACTAGGGTTAGAAAACATAACCTTAGGGGTTCGAAAAAGAACGAATGGGATAGTTCGGGATGTTGAGGTCTATTGTAATTAGCACATGCACTACTAGTTAGACAAGAAAAGAAATCTCAATTTTCTATTAGACGTGTGTAGATGGCAAGTCGAGGAAGAGGACATAGAGGAGGTGGATGGGGCAACAACCAACCACCACCGGCCTTTAACCAACAAGCCTTCATGGAGGCTATTAAGGCCGAGACCGCGCTCATTGCTCGTGCAAGGCCGTGGGTTACCACCATTGCACAAGCTGCTGCAAACGGGGTCGTGGAGGACCGAGTAACCCCAGAGGTTTGAAGCATATCATCCTCCAACCTTCGGGCGATGAGGGAATCGATGTGAAGCCGATCATTGGTCTCGGCATAAGGCAAGATTGATATGGAGATCACCCGATGCCACGTATTAATAAAGGCTAGCTACATTCTAACTAGAAGGTGAATCACAAGTATGGTGGGACTAGGTCAAAGCCTCAAGGAACTTGGAGGCAATGACATGGGAAGAGTTCCGTGAGCTCTTCATGGGTAAGTATTTCCCAACATCTTCATGAAATGCAAAAGCTCTGGAGTTCTTAGAGTTGAAACAAGGAATGACGACAATGCTCAAATACGTAGCTAAGTTTATTGAATTAACATGGTTTCATAATGATTATGTGGCTAGCAGCATATGACAAAAAGTGAGGAAATTTGAGGAGGGTTTGAAATTATCCATCAGGGGTAAAATTATGGGACTCCTCTTGCAAGATATGGACTCGATGGTCGGGACAGCTATGACCATAAAGAGGGAAGTGGATGACACACGGAGCATCTGAGATGCAGGTGCTAGTGATAAGAGGAAGGAGAGCCAACTCCCTTTTTCTAGCTTAAGAAAGAAGCAAAGGACTTCTACTCCGAGAGGGTTTTATAGATAGGGTCGCGACTACCAGGGCCAGGGCTAAGATCAGTCATCCTAAGATGGGAGACACTTTAGGGCTCCTAGCCAGCCAGGGCAAAGAGTGTGTGTTTCCAGTGCCACCAGCTTGGACACTTAAGACGGGATTGCCTCTAAAGGCATAGATCCTAGAGTTATGGGACACCACAGTCCCAGTCATCAGTGGGGCATGCATAGACATAGTTTGTTCTTTCATACCCTGCCATGGCCCAAGGAAGACAGTATCAATCACAGGGTGCTGCGTAAGCACCTACTATTTGGCATATGGACTACATAGGTCGGGGCATGGGTCAAGGTCGATGACGGGGCTCACAAGCCGAGACTTCAGGGACCCAGGGACATGTCTATGCCATCACACCTCAGACTGAGCTTGTAGATCACGCGCTATTCAGCAGCTTTTCTACTCTTCTAAGCATAGCAACATTATTGTTCGATTGGTGCATCTCATTCTTTCTCACATCGCATCATGTGTGAATGATTCGGGGCTTAGAAGTTGAAACCTTGAAGAGCCATTGCATGTGAGTTCTCCCTAGGAACTAAGGTGAGGGCTGACGATAAGCTCCGATCGTGAGAGTTTGAGATCTCATGGATTCTACTAATCAGGAATCTAAGGTGATGGACATGTCTAGTTTGTTGTCATCCTCGATGGACTGGTCAATTTGCACATCGAGTCGCTACTGACAGATCATAAGGAGCCATCGTTGATTGCTCAAAGTGCTATTTTGAACCCCGTTTATTGTAGGTTTACACTCAGATACTAATCAGCATAATTAACCTAATTGGCACATTAAGGTCCTGGCTATACTACTGATCTCATTTTGTGGCTATTTTTATAGTTTTTTCAAGATAATCAGGCCAAAATTATTGAGTCAATTCAAACACGAAGAATCCAAGTTGAACTCCAAGACATGTGCCAAGCAAAAAGAAAAGAGAAGTGTATGAAAAGAGAAGAAAGTAGATGAGAAGAAGCGAAAAACAGGGCTGCGAAAATTTTCGCAACCTACAAAATTTCGCAGGTTGCGAAATTGCCTTTCCTGCCACTGTTCAAGTTCCTGCACTGTTGAATTCCTACTGCCCGTTTGACTTTTTCACCTTTTTGTCACTTTTTGGTTTTTTTTCCCGTTTTGTCCCTTGTAATAGCTTTTGGTTTTGGCTATAAATGGCCCATAAGCACTCAAATCTACATCTCTCTTTTCATTAATAAAGTTTTTTAAAGGAAGCTTAGCTCTTCCCGCCTTTCTCCGCTCTCATTTTCTCTCATTTTCTCTCACTTTAAGCATCCAAACACCCCTCTCGAGGATCACAACTCAAAGGATGATGGCTGCACCCTTCCTCCTCAAGCAGAGGGTCACTTCAGCACGTGGATCTAGGGGTAAAATGAGGAGTTCCACATTTTTCACGCAGTACTCATCACATTCAGGTTCTCCTTTTAACTCTAGGTTTAAATCCTTCGATTCATGTTGAATGGTCATGAGACTTGGTAATCTTTGCAAAGGCTCACTGGATGCTTATTACTAGATCTCGTGGATGTTCATTAGTCGCCATTACCCATTGTAACGTGAGTCAAGGAGACTTGTTCAGACCGACCAAGAACATTAATGGCCAGTGAATGCCATTTTCAGAGAGATTTAATATGGGTTAGTTTTTATATCTACATGACGATCCGGTTTGGGAGATGACTATAGCTCATCCTCCCTAACGCGAGGAAAGGACCCTGGAAATCCTCATTTACCCTAGAGACTTAACCCCAGTGACCCAACGCATCAAGGAGTTCTCTTCTACATTTTAATTTATTTTACTGTTAGTTTTCACCATCAAACCCATCAAGTTTCATCAAACTCCTAAAATCCAAAATAAATTCACCATTTTAAGCCAACAGTTAATCATTTGTGCGAAGAAAACCCATCCCTGTGTTCAACCCTAGAGCCACTATACTGCAATAGCAATGCTACGACATTAGGAGGAATTAGGTTATAAATTTTGTTGATTCCGGCTACCTACTGACACATGAATCAAATGGTGCTGCTGCGGATGGTGCCTTAGTATTTGATGAGGTTGCTGAACACTCGTGATCCTCATCACAAGATCCGGTGAATTTACTTTTATTTTTTAATGTAATATTTTCCGCTGGGCTTTGTTAATTTTTGTTTCCCCGTTTATTTTTTTGGGCCTAACCCTAACCCTTTAGGTGGACTGCTCGGTTGTCTTGTCTCGCCTCTATTCTTACTCGCAAGAGAACATGTTCCAATAGGTAAGGAATCTCCAAGGCGTGTTAATCAAAGTCGTTGTTCTACAAGAGTCTACACTTCAATTGAATACGTTTTAACCAAATGGAACACCTAGAGGGAGAGCAACACAATCAATACCCAGTGGAGAGAAAACCTAATGCATATAGGTCCATGAGGGACTATAGAAACCCTCTGTGGGTGAGTGCACCCTCCTACATGGTGCCTCCAACAAATGCACCATATGGAATGTTACAACCCTAATTTGGGGAACCACCTAAATCTCTCATGGGGACCAGAACCCATACAATATGCACCTCCTGCACATCCACAGTATGCTTCTTCATCTCAAATTTTAATCCACCACGCTCAACCCTCCAATCGAACGCTTCATTCTAAACCTTACTCAAGTCATGGGTTGACCTTTATGGGAGAGCAGACAACCACGCCCAATTGTCAAAGAATTCATATCAGGAGAGTTCTCCAACCATAAATTAGGATGCTTCAAAGTGACCTTTGATTAGAAGATTGACATCCCCGCAATATTCCATTCCAAGGCTCACCAATCAAGATGTTCATCAAGAGGAAGAGTGCCTAAGGACACCATGGTGGGAGGAGCAAAGGTCAATGTAGCTATTATTTGAATCCTCAGATATCAAAGTTGTCATCCACGGGAAAAGAAAGAAGTAATCTCCCATCGTCGACTAAGGAGGGTGCTGGAAAAGAATCACGGAAGAGCCAAAAAAGCTGATCCTTCGTCCACACCCCATAAATTGAATCCTAGTGCCACTGCCCAAGCCACCAAAAGCCCACTCCGCAAGCAAAGACTCTCTCCTAACCCAATGAGTACATCCCGCTCTAAACCCGGGAGCACATGAAACACATGGAACCCTACGCAAGGGGCCATCTCATCTACACCGTCCGTCTCGCAAAACCTCAAGAAAATTAGCTACCTATGTTCAAAACTTTTGTCACTACATCAAAGACATTGCGCCTGCTCATACCGCATGGCACAATGGATGGTCTGGTGTTGGTTTTGATGTGGAGCACTGATCTCGCAAGAATTCCATCTAGCTCCACTTTAGTTCCAACAAATTTCCAAAGGCTAGAGAACTGAAGGCCTTGGGGGAGGCTCAGCCTCCCTACTTTTTGTTTTGATTTTTCGTTTTATTTTATTTTATTTTGATTTAGCTTAATTTTTCTCTTGGGATTTTCTCTAATTTTAAGCTTAATCTGCTTTCTCGACTTATTTTTCATTTTTCTGCATTTTTTTAATTTTTCTTATGTTTATTTTAAGTGTGTTTTTCAGCTTCTACATAAGGCAAAGTCTAGAATTTTCACAGCTTGCGAAATTTCGCAATCACACTATAGCATTGTAGATGGAGCCTTTTCGCACACAAGCCAAATTTGGAAAATCGTAGCGTAGAGCTTATATGATTTTGTCTTTATATATATATATATATATATATATATATATATATATATATATATATATATATATATATATATATATATATATATATATATATATATATTATTTGAAAATAAAAATCAATCAATTTTTTTCTCTAAAATAAAAATCAAAAATCAAATTTTTGCATGGTTGCGAATTTCGCAACCTCCACTTCCTCATGTTCGATTTTGTTTTTGGCTACAACTTTTTCATCCGACCTCCATTTTGGGTAATTTTGGTATTGTTGGAAAGCTTGGAGAGTGTAGAATTTAAATATAGCTAGAAATAACACTTTTGAAATTATTATAAAGGTGTAATTTTTAAAATGCTCAAACTGGTCACTTTTTTCCTTTCTTTTCTTCTTCCAACTTGTTCATTTGAAGCCCAAATTGAGTCAATAAGGTCTCGATGGAAAGCTTGAAAAGTCTCATATCTAACAAAAGGTACATTTCATCAATGAGGTATCACTTCCTCCCTTAAATTTCCATTCCATAGCCACATTGAGGACAATGTTGAATTTGGTTTCGAGGAGTTATGAAGGAAGTGTCGCTTTTTATGTTTGAGCAAGTCTTTTTGTTTAATTGAATAGCTTAAGAAGTTAGTTTCTTTTTTACAATATAATGCTTTTTTTTTTAGCTTCTAGTTCAGTTTTCGTCATTTCTAAAAAAAAAAAAAATTTTAATACATCATGCAAAGATGAGAACATTTGTCTAATGGATTATTATTAGAATATGAAGTTTATTGAGCTGATACATGTTAGAATTTTATGGATTTATTATCATTATCGAATTTGAACCAATAATCAGGCACATTAGATTTAATTTATGTGCTGAAAACCGCCTTGCCTCCTAAGCCCCGCAGTCTCTGGCTAGTACTTTCACCACCTTTAATAGGTTAGGACCCCCCCTGAATAAAAAGACCAATGAGTCTTTCAAAAGAAAATAAAAGAAAAGAAAATAAAAGAAAAGAAAAGAAAAGAAAGAAAAAGAGTTAAAAGGAAAGAAAATTTGATGTTCATTTTAACACTCCGAGCACGGGGTCCGAGGGGTATATGGTGAAAGTCTTTGAAGCCCGTGCCCTAAACCAACCGGGTTGAAGTCACTCGACTTTGTGTCATACATGGGGTGGATATAGAGTTTAGCAAATTGCAGGTGCTGGTTTAACCACATGTCCGGTGAAATCAAGAGAGTTGTCACTCAAGATCCTTATGACTTAAAGCCCTAAACCTTAATTGGTCGGGAGCCACTCCAGGACCCCCGTTACATGGACACTTGTGAGTTCAATACCCTACCATTGCAACTCCTTTACAAAAAAAAAAAGGAGTTATGGAATAAAAAGGGTCTTCTGTCTATTGAGGTTATTAGTCCGCTTAAGCTTAGATAAGATCTAGGTCAGTGGCAGGACAATACACATATTATTTTTGAAACCTAATCAAATCAAACACTTAGGTTTTTGTGGAAGGTGTCAAATTGGTTCTCTAGGAGTTGATACTATTTTGATACTTGATTTTATAGCACTTACTCTTCTTGAGATAATCATTGGGTAGGATTTGATGACTCTTATTGAAGGTCAAAATATCACTTCATTTTTTAAACATCATTTTTTTGGATATATATAGCATATCTTGCTTTTGATTGGTTTTCTTCATTCATTTCTAAGGGACTAGCAATGTTGCCTGGGGTGTGGATGAAGCTCAAAAGGCTATTTTGGAACCCTGCTTATTGGGTGTGTTTTGAGCACTTTTTGTGTACTAATCAGCGTAATTAACCCAATTGACACATTAAGGTCCCGTCTATACTACTGATAAGAATTTGTGCCTATTTTTGTAGTTTTTGCAAGATAATTAGGGCCAAAATATCGAAATAATTCAAAACACAAAGAATTCAAGTTGAACTCAAGATTGCAGTCAAGGTAAGAGTTATAAGAAGAAAGTAGATGAGAAGGAAGCTTTAAAGCAGAAGCCAGAGAATTCTCGTGAACTCGCAAAATTTTCAGAGTCACAACTGCCTTTCTCCCCACCACTATTCAAGTTCCCGTGACCGTTAAATCCCTATCGCCTGCTTGACTTTTTTCACCTCATTGCCACTTTTGGTTTTCTTCCGTTGGTCTCCCCGTAATAGTTTTTGGTTTTGGTTTTTTTGGTATTTTCAGAAGGGTGTGGCTATAAATGCCCCGCATGCTAATCAGAATCTGACATCTCTCACACAGTTTTTTTAGGCGGAAGCTTTAAATTTCTTCCCGCCTTCTCCTTTCTCTCATTTTCTCTCATTTTCTCTCACTCAAGTGTACCCAAACACCCTCCGGGAGGATCACAATCGTAAGATGAGTGGCTGGACCCCTTCCTCCTTGGAAGTAGGGTCATCAGCAATGTGATCTGTGGTAAATGAGGAGTTCCACGTTTTTTCAATACAGTACTATCACATTTGTGTTCTCCTTTGAACTCTAGGTTTAAATCCTCTGATTCATGTTGAACGGTCAAGACTTGCAATCTTAGTGCTCACTGATGCTTATTATCATGATCTTGTGATGTTCATTAGTCGCCATTTATTACCCATTGTAACGTGAGTCAAGGGGAGACTTTGTTTGCACTGACTCGAGAAACATTAAGAATGGCCAAAGTGGAATGCCATTTTCAGAGAGATTTAATAAGGGTTAGTTTTTATAGCTACATGAAGATCCTATCGAGATAACATAGGTCATCCTCCACGCGAGGAAAGGACCCGGAAATCCTCATTTACCCTAGAGACTTAACAACTCCCCAGCTGGACCCACATCAAGGAGTTCTCTTTACATTTTAATTTATTTTATTGTTAAGCCACCATCAAACCCACTGTTTTCATCAAACCTTAAAATCCAAAACAAATTCACCATTCTGAGCCAACTGTTAATCATTTATGCGAAGAAAACCTATCCCTGTGTTCAACCCTAGAGCCACTATACTGCAGTAGCAATGCTATGAAAGTAAAAAGGAATTAGGCTATTAATTTTGTTGATTCCTACTACCTACCAACACATGAATCAACCGCTCACAATAATCGGATGGCACTGTTACTGTGGGGATAATCATGATGTTTTCACTCCCGAGCCGCGTACGACTTAGGTGTAGCATGGGCGCTGGTGTATCGCAGCAAGCCTTACCTTGGAGGAAAAGATGAGATAGGACTTGGCCCACTTCTGTGGCTCAGAGTACTGGAAGATGTCTTTTTCGACGAACTATCGATTACTCTATATGTGGATGTAGACTTACTATCGAGTTCCACCCGCATAATTACTTCTGCCAAGTTGCGTGGAGCTCAAGGTCCAATTATAGGAATTGTTGGATATAGGTTTCATTAGACCGAGCACTTCACCTCAGCACTCGGTTTGCTCAAGAAGAGGACAAGACTCCTTCTGGCCAGATAGATTATCGACAAATGAATAGGGCTACTATCAAGAATATAAAATTTCTTTCCCATGGATTGATTTGTTTGATCAGTTGAGAGGGGTACGGGTCTACTCTAAGATAGATCTCTGCACCAGGTACCATCAATTGAGAGTTAGGGAGGCGGATATCCCTAAGACGGCTTAGTACGCGGAGCATGGGCATTTCAAGTTCACAATGATGTCGTATGATCGACGACGCCCATGAAGATTCATGGATCTGGTGCGTAGGGGCACTCAGGCCCCACCTAGATCGATTCGTCATGGTTTTTTTGGATGACATCTTGAACTACTCCAAGTCTGAGGAGGATCATAAGGGTCACTTGAGGGTCGTTCTTCAAACCTTGAGAGAAAGATCAAATAGATGCCACCAAGAAGTGTGAGTTTCTGGGCTTATTAAGGTAAGATACTTAGGGCACGTGCTATCAGCTTCGAGGGTATTTGTGGACCCGGAGAAGGTCAAGGCAATTATGAGTTAGGAGAGACCAAAGTCGCCAGATACGCATTGATCACAGATACAGAGGGTTCATGGGGATGACTCTCCTAAGTATTCACGCCCTATGACGAGGTTGACTTGGAAGGAGGTCAAGTTTGAGTGGAATGACTTGTGTGAGAGGGCATTCCAGGAATTAAAGAGGAGGCTTACTTCAACTCCTATTCTGATAGTCCTAGAGAGGGGACAGAGGTACACAGTTGTTAACAGACCTTTTCTATATACCAAATTTTTGTCATCGTTATTGAGTTGTTTCTGCTCCCATGGTGCCAAACTTGTATACATGATTGATTGTTAATGTAGACCATATTAAATTGAAACTTATTTCTAACATGACCACCGTGGACTGTCGTTTGATGCCTCGTATGTCAAATTATTCCCAAGCATAGAACTAATGCCGCTAAGCATTATACTACTCGCTAAGTCCACAGTCATCTCCACAGGAAATGTATTCTAGGTAATCCTTAAGGGTTGTTCTCCAAGAATGTATGTTTAAAAGTAAATTATGTGGTTGTGGTTGGTTGATTGAGTAACCGATTAGATTGACTATTTTAAAACAGAAAGATGATTGATGGGGTTCTTAGGTTTCCACTCACTACCGATAAAGTAATTCCCACCTCTTATTCAAAATCTCATCTAGGAGCCATTGATGAATGGTCTTCGACGGAAGATTTTACATTAAAAGCTCTTTAGAATGAAACGATCGAGCATGCTTTAAACAATGATTCAAACAATTTACTCGACTCTTAACTTGCATTTACAATCGTGCACAACGGTACCGAGGATCTCTCGCTCACACGTCGTTAAGCAAAGATACTAAAATAAGGTTTTATAAGATTTTTCTACAAGTGCTTGTGCGCATCATACCATCCCGTTGAGGTACAAAAAGGAACTGGTGTGGTTATTAATTTGATCGAGGTGAGTTTCCACCGTTAGATCCCCATCATGGGAGTTTAGAACTTCATTGAAACCAGAAAGTGATTCATATTTGATGAGAAACTACTCATAAAAGAGACTTAAGGAAATCACACTTTAATTGCAAGAATTGAGAATCAAAAGAACAAAATACTGTAAGAGAAAATCGAGTTATATGAAATAACTGAAAGATTACACGCAATTGAAATCCATAATCCGAAGAAGAGTTAAGTAATCCACTCTATTCTATGAACCCTAGCAAAACTATGAGAAAACACCTTCTTTTATGGAACCAAAAGCCAAGAATCAAAAGTCGCCTCTTATCCCCCTTTCTTTCGCTTTATACCCTTTTTCATTGTGATCTCGACCGTGGTCAAGGACGAACGTACCGCCTCTAGAATTGAATTCTACCCAAATCTCAGAATATTACATGCTGGTAAATTTGCATCAAGAAGTGTGGAACCTGCATCACTTTGCCACCGGTGAATTTCGTCGGGTACCCTGCACCACTCGCCACCTGATTTCCTCGCTTTAGGTACCTGCACTCCACTCACCGCCTTTCGCCCTCCTTCTCAATCGTAATACTACCTGAAGCTTCACACACACAGCGTATGTCATCAACCGCAATAGCCTATATATGTTCTCTGGACACGAACCCCTATAATGATTATGCATGGAACCCAAAACTTGCGACAAGTCCAAAAACATGAGAACGATCAAGGAACCTATTCTTTATACAAATGTGAGCAAAATACATGAGCTGAAGGTACTAAACTCGATATAAATGTTGCTCTTGTGTATTCAACACCCTCATCCCCAGATCTCGCTAGTCCCTAGCAAGATTTAAACTAGTGACACCTACTAATTATGATTTCCAACAAATGCGCTGAGATGCGCTTGCTTTGTAATTTCTCAAAAGGCAAAATCGAGCATAATACTAACCCGATAGAGAAAGGGAACTGGTCTCGACTCAATTAAAACCACGCCCCAAGCAAATGAACATAATAACAACCTGTCACAAAACCAAGATATTCATATAAAGGACCAGAATTGAGAAAGAGCTACAATGGCATCACCAGATCAAATGAACGATATTATAAAGGCAAACAAGCACATCACTAGCAACTACTATGCATAAAAAAGCCAAGAGGAACAACCAACACAACTAAAATCAAAGGTCTTTAAGGCTCAGAACGCACTACATAGCTACACAAATAAGGCTTATACGAACAAATGGGTGTCAAGATGACGTGGTCGAGGTCTCTACCCAATTACCAACACCACCCCTAGCTCCAAATTTCTACCGCTTACCACTCAACATCCTCCCCATCATCCGTCAAAGAGAATGCACCATCAACGCAGCCGCCAAGCTCCGAACTCTTCCAAGTCGTGAGGGGGCATCTCCCACCGCAGTTTTCTCGTAGATACGACTCGAGCCCGAGAGCCCGTGGGTCCAGCTCTATTTCTTCTTCCCCAATATGCACTTAAACCAACCCTTAATCTTGTGCTCCATCCTTTTCAACGGAGATGTGCTCATCGACCCTCGAGCCGAAGATCAAGCAGGCCCTGCAAATAAATTCCATCGGGATGTGAAGATCGAGGTCTCGTGGATGCAAACTTCTACTGACTCGCTTCGTTTGTAATGGCCCCAACTTCTAAGAATTCTCTTTTCTCGACCACTCTCATCCCCACAGCCTTCCACAAGATTCAGAACTAGAGTCTGAATGGATATGCCTATTTTCAGTTGTGGATTGCGTAAAATCACATAACGCACCATATAACCAAGGTATAATCAAATTTAGCTTTCCGTACCATCACCCCATATAGAAACTCGAATTTCTTTCCTTGCTCGAATTTCTCACTCCTTCGTCCAATCATATTAAGTGAATACCATTGTTCATCAACGCATATCTGTGCTTCGAGCTTCCCTCGACGAACTCCTTTGCGCATAAAACCTCTCATGGCTACTCGCACGGGTGCATACGGCATCAACAAACAACCGGGCATCGAACTCAGTAATGGCCTGTTGACTGGACCATATGATGTACACAAATTTATGACGTTATCACCAAAGGATTATTGTCTAATCCCTAGCAACGGCGCCAATAAACTTGTTGACCGGATCATAGTATGTTCACAAGTTCATAACACAATTACCAAA
The DNA here is from genome assembly GCA_016808115.1 of Tetrastigma voinierianum. NCBI lineage: Eukaryota > Viridiplantae > Streptophyta > Magnoliopsida > Vitales > Vitaceae > Tetrastigma > Tetrastigma voinierianum. The sequence goes on along the minus strand of JAEQBH010002035.1, from coordinate 262,807 downwards.
GGACTATTGTCTAATCCCTGGAAAAACTGCGCCATAAAACTTGTCGACCACTTCTATGAATTGATATGGATCACAACACCTATTCAAATTTATGACTTATTACCCAAGGATTATTATCTAGTCCTCAAGAATAAACCATTAAACTTGGAGCGTGGGTTTTTTTAGATATAGTGTTGATTAAAAGATATTTCATAACGAGTAAACCATTTTCAGGTTTTCGATCCAAGAGCACGCAAGTGCACACGAACAAGTAGTAAATCGATTTAAGTCCGCATATCGATCCCACAGAGATCTCATAAGAATTTTTCAATCAACTACCCCAACTACTTAAGCTCCATACTATTTAGACGATAATGCTATCGATTTTGCTTTTGAAAGCCCGAAAATAATGTGAAGTGTAAGAAAAATGAATGAATAATAAATGAATTGAATATTGAAATATTAAAATAGCAATTTTGAGATTGAACAATATTCCTAAAGAAACATTTAAATAATCACTATTGTGAAGAATCAACTCCACACTGCATCGTAACTTTTGCTTTCTGAACTACAGATTTTAAAACTAGTCCAAGGAATAAGATAGTGTGATTGGATCTCTCCAAACCCCACCTTTCATTATCTCACCTTAACTGTTTCTCTCGAACACAGTGGGTTAGATAACTACTTTTAAATCTGGTAGCCTTGTTCTGGGTATTTTTCTTTCTCAATACTTCATACCCACAACATGGATTGCAAACCTAAGCTCCTTAAACATAGTCATTGCAGAGGTTTACACTGTACTGGTTCCTCATCCTCAAAATTAGAGCAGCTTACTCTTTCCTTGATTAGATCCTTGCTAACACGGGATCGAATTCACTATCTGACCAGGGAACTTCGTGATACTTTAAATTAATAACTCACTTCCAACTCATTCCTCGACATAGCGAGAAGAGATGTATTGATTTAAGTATACAGAAAGCACATTAGATCGCTAATATCAGTTCATATACCTTCCCGAAATTGTTCCTTACTCTCAAGAATGCCTTCTCTCGTGTCACCGTAGGGCCTCCGAAATCAAAGTCGAAACAACTCAGCATGGGTACAAGAGACTGACGTTGATCAATTTAGAAAACAAGCAAAACCAAGAAGTCGATGAATATCCTAAGTTCAAATTCCATAATGAATTAAATATCAGGGAAAGATAATTTCTGACAATAACGTCATTTCAATGGAAGCTGGGTTTCTAAATTACTGATTATACCATACATTGGCTTGCTAATCAAGTAAACCACTGTAATCGGAAACTGGGTGTTCGAAATCCCAAAATTTGTATGGAATTCAAACAACTGCATGCACTCAAGAAATATAAATTTGCATTCGGGCCCAACTTTAGCGCCTAACGCTCAACCAAATTAGAAACGAAAATACAAACTAATCTAATCTTAAAAAAAACGAAAAACTGAAAGAAAAATAAAAGAAAAGAAAAGAAAATAAAATACAGAGCCTTCAAAGAACCTGCATCTCCTCTGCTTACTCTACCGCGTTTCTTTTGGTAGCAGCCTTCGTATTTATGTGGTTCCTCAAGTCATTCCTAATTTCGATGCATTTCTGACTTTAGTTAACCGCCTGCTAGGAGTCGATGATCGCCGACATCGGTGCCCCTCGCCGCGACATCCGCTCTGTCGCAAAGCCCCGTCGTGGAGCCTCTATGGCTGCGACATGTCTTAAGTGAAAAGCCAGGTCGCGGCAGCCTTAATCTGGCCGACCTCTTCTCATTGAAACTCACGTCGCAACAGCCACGACGCCGCTAATCTTCTCCGGTCATCGCGCTGGCGTCGCGACAGCCCGTGTTGTCGCGACTTCCATTCATTACAATTGTTGTCACGACAACCTGATGTTGTCACGACCTCAAGTCTTCATAATTGATGTCGCGACAACCAGGTGTTGTCGCGACCTTATCTGCGGGAATTGTCGTCACGACAACTTTCTCCTTGTAACCGATGTCGACCGCTTTCCGATGCTATTATGTCGCGACGCATCCGCATGTCGCGATATCAGAGCTTCTTCTTCTTCAATTCCTGGTTGTTTAACTCGAGTTTCTTTCTACTCCCAAATTTCATTTTGTTTTCACTAAGCTTCATTTGCGACTGGAGTTTCACTGATGTAACCTGAATACGCATTTTGATTGCTGTCAAAGCTTTGCGACATCTGGTCCTTTCATCTTTATGCGTCGTTCTTGCTGCCACCTACTTCATCCCATTATATTAGCTCGCCGACCACATTCTCGCCATTTACCGTAATTTCGCTGGATTTCGTCGCACGTAAATTTGTGAAGTTTATTCTGCATTCCCGCATATAACCTCGCCTTTATATAAAAATTAACTTAAAAATGGACTGAAAATGTATGACTTTGCTCATCATACTCCCCCAAACTTAAAATTTTGCTTGTCCCCAAGCAAAGAAAAGAAAGATTTGTTTGTCCTCAAACAAAAAGGACATTTTTCTGTTCTATTTTGCAGTTGCAACCAATTTAATTGAAAGACTAGAAATTGCACTCTTTTCTGTGTATTCAGCTTTAAGTTCAGATCAAGGTTAGTTTCTACTCAATCAGGTGTACATAACGAAATTGTTGAATTTGATTTATAAACAGTATAGTTAAGTGATCCTGCTAAAATGTAAGTTATTTTTTCTTTCTCATCTCCTTAATGAGTCAGTTAACCCTTAGAGGATGTCTACGCCATCTTTTTCTGATTTTCCAAATTCCATAAGCTCGTTTGTCCATATCGGGATTCACTAATGTAGGTATCATAACCTCTCAGATCAATCGTGTTTTAGGGCTTGTAATGTTAGGCTCGTAAGGGGTAGATGGATGGATTTAAGGTTAAGATTACCAATAATTCTTTTCCCTTTTCACCTCACATACGCCCTTTTCTCCTTGTAGCAGTTTATCGAATAAACTCCCCAAACTTCATGTTCGGGATACTATATTGATTTTCCTCTATTCAGAATCAGATGTTCCCATTTCTCATTCATAATTCAAATTGGGAATTTTTCTTTTCTATCGCCATTCGTAGCCAGTAATGTTTTGTCTTCTGTGCTTTCTAACACTCTTAGCAAACTTGCTTAGTAACTCCCATACCAGATGGCATTAGGGTACTAGGTGTTGAAACACCCTAAGAACTTAATTTTTCAAGAGAGTTAGCCACAAGACAAACCTATTCCTTTAAGCTTCTTTTCCTCTCTCAGATTTTCTCGATGTAGATCTTTTCTCTTTCTTTCCCTTTTTCTGTATTTTTTCTTGGAGTTCCTGAAAAATTTAAACTCCCCCAAACTTTATTTCTTCCTTTTGAAGTTCTTTGCAATCACAAATATTTGAAGATTGATTCCTTAGATGGGTTGGTCTTTATCGGGCTTATTTTGAAAATAAGGCTTGCTTTTTGGCTCATTGAACTATATATGCATCATGATATGAATAGGGGATGGCTAGAATGGCTCAAACTTTCCAAGGATGGCTTGCATCATTCTCGCTGGGTCAGACACCTAGGATTTCGCCTTGATCAATAATCTAACAAGTTCTAGAATTTGAGTGGATTAACTGTGACTAACCCTGAGGATTTTCTTGACTCATATCAGTTGATGAGAATTCAAGTGATGATATGTTCAACAGGTTTCTTGACTCAATCGTTAATACCACAAACTCAAAAATTGTTTTGTTCCTTCAATCAGATAACCTTCCTTATCCTGACTTATCGCAAATTCGAACCAAATCGCAATTTATGTTTCAAATTAAATTGCCTGTCATTTGGCTCTTATTTTGCATCAGACTATTTCATCCTTTCATCTAATCAATCACCCTAACCGGCTCATATTATGATATGTCAAGATTTTTATTCTCGAAGCAATTCTACTCATATCTTTCAAATAATTAAAGGTAAAATAAACATTACGCTTTAAATTCAAACACATCAAACAAATTTCCGGGTTTTATTCATAAGAATGTGCAATCAAGTGAGAACAAAAGGATGGGAATGAGGGAGGGATTTCTTATGCATCAAATGGAAAGGTCTATTTTTCTTTTCTCGTTGGGGAGGTAAAGATGTCCGGGGATCCATATCAAGGGTAGCAAAGTCAAGTCGACTGAAATTCCCCATTTCCTTCTTCTTCTCTGGGTACTCTTTCACCGTCTTCCAGACGCAAAAAAAAAAAAAAAAAAAAAAAAAAAAAGTGGGCTCATCTTGCGGGAGAGATCCACCCTGTCATTCAATTCATGCCGTCTCATTTCTAGCTTGTTCATGCTCAAGCTCTCCATCAAGTCATGACTTCCAAAATTTCGCTAGATCTGTTGATCAAGTCCGCATTTTCCAGCCCAAAATTTTCTTCTCTATAGCATCATCACACATTCAGCACTTTATCTCTATCCATCATCTTCTTTCTCAAGTCCTTTATCAATGACATATAAAGGAACTTAAACTTTGATATGCTCCTTGTCCTCGCTTCTTATTCCGCATCCCTTTCTTAATCGCTTCGGAGTTGAGAGTCTCGATCAAACTGGTTGTTGTAGAATGCTTCATGACTGAGCTGCAACTTCTTCAATAGATCTCGATCTCTTTCCATTTCTTTCTGAATTTTTCTTCTTATGCTCCGCATCTTTTCCAACTCGCTCCTTTCACATTTCTTCCCATTTCTTTCCTTTCTCATCAATTCGCTTCAAACATTTCTTCTTCCTCCGTAGTTCCTCCTCCCACTGCTGATCTCTTCTTTTTTAATTATGTCTCATATGTTTCTCTCTAAATTGTTGCTGGATTCTCCATTTCTCCTCTCTTTCTTCCATATTCTCCAGATAGCAATTAGCATCTCCATTATCTCATTATTTCTCGGGCTCCCGGAACTTTCCTCCCGTGTTCTTAAAAATCTCCGTCTCTATCAGAGAACCGGCTGGGTGTGGTGGAAATCTATGGGACTCCTGACATCTGCTTCCACATCCTCTGTAAACCTAGGGGTATTACCTTCTGGCTGTGTCTCTGGGATTTGTTTTTCTTGTTTTTCAATCATCCGGCTGTCCTCTTCTTGCCTGGCATTCTCCTCTTCATCCCCCGGATTCGCTCTACCATTACTCTCCCTTCTTTTCGGGCTTCGTCCTCGCTACACCGCCAGTCAATGGTGAAGCATCGGGGCATTCTTCTTCTGCCCAATTTCCTTCACACCACTTTAAACATAATCCAGTGATGGTCACGTGTGTGGAATCAAGCTCTTCTGCTTCCTTCATGGTACTTCATTATTGAATTCTCAATTATAAATTTCAAAGATTTACCTCAGTTCTTCAAAAGATAGCATAGAGGAGAACTCCTGCTCTCCACCGTGCACACATGCTTGGGTAAATCAAACCGAAGCCAAGAAATAAAACCACACCTTCGTCTCCGTCGATCTCCTCCGTTAATAATCTTCTTTCGCCTCGAATTGCTCCCCATTTCACCTTTCCATCACACCGGCTATCTTCTCCTCAAGAACTGTCGCAACCTTTTGTATTTTGATCCATGCTGGGCCTTCCATGCCATATATCGTGATTTATGTTCTCATTCCGTATGGAACCCGCACCCCTCTAACAAAAACAAAGTTATCCTTTCTTCCAACAAGATCGAGAATTCCCTTTACAATTTCTCGTGATAATCGCTTTATAATGTTTGCAAATTTCCATCCTCGTTGTTCTATCAATTCCTTTGAACTGGGAGACGAGCTGGACCGAATCCCCTTTCCCTACAAACTCACTGCATAGTGCTTTTTCCGCATGGAATAAGCTTCATCCGAAACGAACTCATTTTCTCTCCGATTCTGCTACCTCCTTTCTTTTTCTTCTCGTCGCCAGAATCGGTCGAACTCCAGTTGTTCCAAAGGCATGCCTCCTTTCTCAGACGCCTCCCCGATGAATCTCTTCAGAGGTTCCAGATGAACCTCCCTCCTCCTGTCGAGCATGCCCTCCATGATTTCATTCGCATTCTGGATAAGGGTTGACTCGCCATTATTAGAGAATTTGAGAGGTTTGTATGAAGAAGTTCGTCTAGTGGTTTTCGAGATTTGAAAATCGTAGAGAATACGAAGATGAAAAGCTGTATTCATTCCGTGAGGGAGATGACAATGAAAGCCGACATTCTCAACAAATCTGCAATCCAATCGTTATCGAGGGCCATTTGATTATCTCAATTTAAATTCCGCTTGTCGCGAATTTCCAATGTAAAGCTGAAAATCAGGTGTCACACAACTTAGGGTAAAATTAGGAAACTACCCAACCGGGCAATTTCCTATCACCGCGACAATCTCATCAAGTCATCGCGATACAGTGAACCTACCTGAGGACAAGTAATCCTCCGGGGTCATGACTTAATGTGTGTTTCGATAAGATGTCGCGACCACATCACTCTTTTGAAGGAATTGCTCTTGTCACGACATAAGTGTTTTGTCGCGACATTCGACCCTAATTTTCTTCCTTCAATTTTTACTAAATCACGACATCAACTTCGTCATGATGATCAGCTGTCAGCGACAGGTTTTGTCGCGACCTATTCGCTACCGAAATTAAATGAACAGAGCTTTTCATTCTTTATTAATTCTCAAATTTCAAAGGTCAACTAAATCAATTCCACACAAGAATTCAAACATATATTCTATTTACTTTTCATTAATTTGTATAAAAAGCAATGCTCCCCTTTTCAAAAAGCTCCTCTATGAATTGTCGAGTTGTCCTGGAATTGTCTCCTTCTCTCCTTCCTTTGCATTTTTTGCTCACGTATTCTGCAACATTTACAGAAAGGTTTAATTAAAACAAAAATTAACTTCCATATTACTAACTAATCACTATAAAAAACTAAAAGAAAACAAAATCAAGGTGAATTCTAAAAAAAATTTCAAAGTCTAAAAAACAGAATTAAAATCCTTATGGTCATTTCCCATTAGTCAAGCCGCTTTTGAGTCCCAATGACTTGTTGTTTTGATTCTTTCTCCTATCAACCAACTGTAATCCTTCATTTCGTTTCTTCCTGTTTTGATAATGCTTCGGCCTTTGTCCATTGACTTTAAATTCTTCCCCAAGACGGGCCTTTACTGTTATCATGCAAATGTAGTGCTTCGGGAGCACCAGATATGGTCCACTCCACCTTGATTTCAACTTTCCTGGGAACAGTCTTAATCTGGAGTTAAATAACAGCACTCGATCCCCTTCTTTGAACTCTTTCCTAAGAATCCTTTGATCATGCCATTTCTTTGTCTTGTCTTTGTAGATCTTAGCATTATTATAGGCTTCATTTCTCAGTTCTTCCAATTCATTCTAGCTTGAGCTAAATCTCTCTCTCGCCCCTTTGAAATCGGAATTCACTACTGGGCCACATAAATTTTTTGTATTCTAATTCAAAAGGGAGGATACGGCTCGCCAAATACCAATCTATATGGGGACATCCCAATGGGAGTTTTGAATGCAAATTCCGTAGCCCGCCATCATCAAGTTTTGAAGACCAATCCTTCCCGCCAACTTACGCCTTTCCAGATCCTGCATCTCCCCTCGTTGAAATTTCGCTTGCCCATTGGCCTGTGGATGATAAGCCAGCTCATTATATGTTCGATCCCATATCTCGCCATGAGCTTGCGGAAAATTTTATTTGTAAGTGGCTTCCATCACTCGATGATAGTCCCGCGTTCCAAATTCGCCAATATGTTCTTTCAGAAACTCAAATCAGATAATATCATTTCGCAGTTATGGTTTCCACCCATTTAGAAACATAATCCACTCGCTAGCAAGATATATGTGTTTCCAAATGATCAGGAAAGGGTCTCATAAAATCTATCCCCCATACATCAAAATTGCGACCACCAATATGCCTCGTAGGGGGAATTTCATTTCACGCTGATATTTCCAATCTTTTGGCATCTATCACATAATTTGACTCCATTCAAGATGTCCCGAAAACACACAAACTCGATCGAGTATCTGTGAGTCGCTTCTTTCCGCAAATGCCCCCATATGTGATGCACGGGCATTCATTCATAATTCTCGGGCTTGCTCACCCTCCGCACACATCTTCTTATAATCGTATCGCGACCCCTCTTAAACAATAGTGGGTCATCCCATATAATACCCGTTGTCACCCCGAGCTTCTTTTCTGCTGGTGGCTGAATTCATAAGAACTACTCCACAAGCTAAGTAATTCACAATATCAGCATACCATGGCATTTGGAATGACAATTGAAATAGTTGCTCATCTGGGAAGTTCTCTCTTAGTCTTATCTCCTCCTCTTCTGCTTGATTTCTTTCTATTTTGGACAAGTGATCAGCTATCACATCACTACATCCCTTTATCTCTAATTTCCAGACAACCAGAAGTAGTAACACCCACCTTATCGCCTCGCTTAGCTTCCTTTTGACATAAGATATTTGATGGTTGCATGGTCTGTGTGAACGATAACATGGGATCCCAGAATGTATGGCCTGAATTTCTCGCAAGCAAACACTATGGCTAGCATCTCCTTTTCAGTCGTGGGAATACAGGCCATCAAGGTCTCGCTTAGCATAGTATCCTGCCCTCACATTTTCTCCTTTCTTTGCCCCAATACAGCCCCCATTGCAAAGTCACTGGCATCACACATTATCAATCCCCGATCCCATTCCTCGTGCAACATGATAGGTGCTTTCTGAACCAACTGATCTTGATTTCTTCAAAGGCAAAATTTCAGAATCATCAAAATTAAACTTCTCAGGTCCTTCCGCACCGCATAGTGGTCTAGCTATCCTGAGAAATCTTCGATGAATCTCCTATAAAATCCAGCACGCCCCAAGAAACTCCTTACATCGTTGTGGGAGGTGCTAAGGTTTTGATAATGGAAATCTTGATCGTCCACTTAGCCCCCAGAAGATAAATTTTTGGCGACCAAGAACAATACCTTCATTACCATGAAATGGCATTTCTCTTTTCCCAATTCAATGCTGCTTGTTTGCCCTGCATCTAAGTACTGCTCGATTGTTCGCATCAAACTGACCCATACAATCAGAAAGTCATCCATAAAAATTTCCATAACTTCCTCAACCAAATCTGAAAATCGATATCATACATCTCCTGAAAGTAGCGGGTATCAGATAGCCCCAAATGGCATCCTTCTAAAAGCAAAGGTACCATAGGGACATGTAAATGTAGTCTTTTCTTGATCCTCGTGCAATTGCAACTGCTATAGCCTCGAATATCCATCCGTAAAACAAATGATACCGCCCCGCTAGCCTATCTAGCATCTGATCAATGAAAGGTAAGGGAAAATGATCTTTCCTGGTTGCTGTGTTCAGCTTCCTGTAATCAATGCATATTCTCCATCCTTTCACTGTTCTTGTTGGAATCAATTCATTTCTCGTCAATAAGTGACATAAGAATCCTAATCTTCTTGAACCACATGGACCTGGCTAACCTGAAGGACCGGCTCGAAATTGCATAGATAAAACCAGCATTTAACCATTTGAGCACCTCTTTCCTGACTACCTCCTTCATGACTGGATTCAATCTCCTTTGATGTTCAACAGTTGGTCTTGCACTTTCTTCTAAAAGTATTTTGTGCATGCATATTGATGGACTGATACCTTTTAAATCTTCAATAGACCATGCTATAGACTCTTTATGCTTCCTTAAAATTTCCAGTAAACTTTGTTCTCAGCATCACTAAGTCTGCCGAAATTATTATCGGGTTCGTTTTTCGCAGCCTGTGTAAGCATACTTAAATGACTTGGCAACTCTTTTAAACTAGTCTCTTCTTCACTGGTTTCTTTGATGAAATTCTTTCTTCATTTCGTCTCTCGTTTTATCCCATTTTGTTCAAGATTCATCACCTTTTCAAGAGAATGTAAATTGATGTGCGTAAAATCAATCAAAACCTTCAGATAATCGAAATTCATCTCTTCTTTTCTTCATTGATTGAAAGTTGGTCATTACACCATAGTAAAATTCAGTTGCTGATACATATACATCTTCTATCGACCTTACATCTTCCCTCTCTATGTCTAAACTCCTCAAACTCGATTAAATCAAGCCGCTTGTCTCTTCTCCAACTCTAAGGTGAGAATCTCCCTTCGCTCTATCGATTAAAAGTCGCCTGGGCCATAGAATGGCCTTCCCAAGAACAGAGGGACTTGTGGAATCTTCCTCCATATCCAAGAGATAATGAAGTCACCGAAAAATAAATTTTCCCCACCTTTACCAAAGACATCTTCTACGTATGCTTCTGTGTTTTGCTGGTTCGATCTCGCTATCTGAGGGTGACAAGAAAGGGAGTAACTTCCAAACTTAACTTCGGCAATGTATCAAGGCATTAAATTTACACGGCACCTAAGTCACGTAGAGCCGAACTCAAACTCTCCAATGGTGCGGTGAATAGTAAAGCTCCCCTCGGATCCTTCCATCTTTCCTCGTGTTCTTCGATCACATCACGCAAGTTGCGTACTAAATTCACAATTCCTTCTTCAAGAATCTTCCTTTGCTCGCATGTTTTCAAAAATTTTGCATAAAGTGGCATCCGAGTAACCACTTCCTCGTGAAAGGTATGTCGATTCCCAAATTTTCCGAAAGGTCTTTAAGAACCTTGCAACCGTTCCTCTATCTTTGATTTCGCAATTTTCAGGGAAATGGGAATCGTAGCCGATTGCTTCCGGGTCTTCTTCTTCTTGCTTCCTTCTCTTTCTCTTCTAAGACTGCTCTTTCCTTCCAAAGGTTTCAAAGAATTTCTCGGGCCTTCCTCTCCTGTCAGCTTTCATCTTTCTTTCTTTTTCTCCAAGTCTTTCCCACTCGGGAGCCGCATTTCTGTACCCATACAAATTTTCTGATTCTTCTCTTCGTGTCAATGGGAAAGGCATCTTTCATCCGGTTTTCAGGTTTAGAGCCAACATTCTATTTGTGTTTCCAGGTTCTCGAGGGAGGCATTAGTGGTCTTCAAAACTCAGAATTGGCATTTGAGGCTTCCACTCCAAGAAACTTTTGTTCATGGAGGTTTAATACCTTCGTCATTCCCCATGAATTGCGTGATTCGGCTTCTTCAAATACCGGGCCTCCTCCGTCCTTGGTAATCGTTCATTTTCACCTCCTTTGTCACGTAGGAACCTAGGTGGTTGCCGATATCCTTGTCGAGGATTCGTCCCATGCTCGGCCTTGCGAAGCCCCTCCACCATATGAAAAATTTTCATGGTTCCTTAGCGCCGAATGATGTGTCAAGGTGTCAGGATTGCTCAAGTGGTAACTTTTAGCTCTCCCAAGTACTTAACTCCTCGCATCATAAAACAAGCTTCTTCAAGGTACCTCAAGACTTCCTCTCAATAGTTCCTCTCAATCGCTCCTATTTCATGAACAAGGTGTATCTTCCTCTCGTCATTCATCTCTATTCATGATGGCGTCTAAATTTCGCCTCCATGGTCAAGCTATCTTTCAGCTCCATGATTCCTCTTCTCCGCTCAATCGACCTTGAAAACTCGATGGAGCTATATTGCATTTAGCCAGTCCTCGATCGCATCTCGCTCTTCAGCACTTTTACGTTTGAATGCTCCACAAAGATGAAGCATCAATAATTCTAAGATGTATCATTCCGAGGCATGATACACTATGTCCATCCGGGTCTTCATATCTATTCCATGCATCGACACCTCTTCAAAGAACCTTTGAATCTTCCCTGTGCTACGCAAAGGCTTTCATCTTCCCTTGCTAAAACATTAATTATCTCCTCCTTCTCTCGGCGGAGTGAAGGTTGAGACCCACCAGTAGCTTCACAAGCTCCTCCCAAGTATCAACAGAGCTATACGGCGTAGATTCATACCATGTGGTCAGACTTTAGAGAAAATGGGAATAAATGCAATTTTACTTAATCTCCGGTCTCACCCCATTCACCCTCACCGTGTCGCGATTCCCGAGAAACCCCATGCTCATTCGGTCTCTATGGGATGACCAAAGAACCGTCGTCACGAACCATCACCTGCTACGGGCTTCAGCTCAAAATTATCGCATCAACCGTAGGTCGCCCTGATCAAGCAGAGTATTCATCCCGAATAATCGGGTCTCCAAAAGTCCCTCCATTGTATCGCTGATCGAGGCCTCTCCGGGGTCAGTTGCTCGCTATCCTTCGCCTCGTCCGCCTTCATCCGCCATAGCCGAGTTTTCTCTCGAATCTTTCGCCTTCTCAAGCTTCCGAGTGTTCTCTTAGTTCCAAGATTCCGGAATCGACGCTGGTTCTCGTTTCCAAAATAAAGTTTTCCCAAATCAAACACACTTACATTAATGGGATTAATGCCAACAAATATTTTCAATATGGTTTGTTAAAAATTAGCGGCTAAAAATAACCACCGCTTTGAAAACTATTTTGTTCTTTCAAATGTCCAAATTAGCATTTCCTTCTTCGAATATCGATCTACTAAATTTTTCGATCCTCAAGAATCCGCTTACAAAAACTTGTTGGATCTGACCATATGATGTACACAAATCTCTGTATGACGTTATCACCAAAGGATTATCGTTTATCCTAAAGAATCTGGCCAATAAACTTACTGACCGGATCGAAGTATGTTCACAAGTTCATAACACAATTACTAAAGGATCATTGCCTAATCCCCTGAAAACCGCGCTATAAAACTCATTTAATTAATTTCTATGAATTGATATGGATCATAAATAATCTATTCAAATTTATGACTTATTACCCAAGGATTATTATCTAGTCCTCGCAAATAAACCATTAAACTCTATGGGCTTTTTACTATGGTGTTGATTAAAAGATATTTCATAAAAGAGTAAACCATTTTCTTTTCGTGGTTTTGATCCGCATACGCAAGTGCAATGTATCGAACAAGTAGTAAATTGGATTTGTCCTGATATTGATCCAGCCAGAGATCTCTAAGAATTTCAATCAATTACCCCAACTACTTAAGCTCCATACTAATCGGACGATAATACGATATATTGGATTTTGCTTTGAAAGCCTAAAAATAATGTAGAAGTAAAAGAAAATGAATGAATAATAAATGAATTGAATATTGAAATATTAAAATAAGAAATTTAGATCAATCGGGCTATCCTAAAGAAAACATCAATAATCGCCTATTGTGAAGAATCAATTCCTACAAATTCAGACCAGAACTTTTGCTTTCTCAACTACGATTTTAAAACTAGTCCATGACAATATAGTGTGATTGGATCTCTCCAACCCCACCTTCATTATCTCACCTTAACTGTTTTTCTCGAACACAGTGGGTTAGATAACTACTTTAAATCCGTAGCCTTGTTATGGGTATTTTTCTTTCTCAATACTTCATACCCACAACATGGACTGCAAACCTAAGCTCCTTAAACATAGTCATCAAGTAGAGGTTTACACCAGACTGCCCTCATCCCCAAAATTAGAGCAATACTCTTTCTCGATTAGATCCCCTATAACACAGATCGAATTCACTATTCGAATTGAGGTGGAACTCTCGCATACCTCTAAATTAATAACTCACTCAACTCATTCCTGCCATGCTTAGAAGAGTGATGTATTGATTTAAGTATATGTAGAGCACATTAGATCATCAATATCGTTCATATACCTTCCGAAATTGTTCCTACTCTCAAGAATGCTCGTGTCACCCAAAGGGCCTCCTGGAAATCGAGTCGAAACAACTGCATGGGTACAGAGACTGACGCTTCGGGATCAATTCCTGTAAAACAGCAAAACCAAGCAAGTCGATTTAATATCTAAAGTCTACCATAATGAATTAAATATCAAGCAGAAAGAGTACTCTCAAAATAACGCCATTCTTAATGGAAGTCGGGGTTTCTAAATTCATCGATTATACCATGCATTGCTCAAGGATCAAGTAAACCACTCGTAATCGAAAAACTCGGGTGTTCAAATCCCAAAATTTGTATGGAATCTCAACAACCGCATTAGCACTGAAGAAACATAAATCTACATCTCGCCTAAACTTTATAACTAACGTTCGAACTAAATTAGAAACGAAAAATACAAACTAATCTAATCTTTAAAAAACGAAAAATGAAAGAAAAATAAAAGAAAAGAAAAAGAAAATAAAATACAGAGCCTTCAAGAACCCAGATCTCTCCCCCCAAGTCGCCCTCACCAGATTTCTGGGTAGCAATTCTCTCAGATTTATATGGTTCTGGTCATCCACTTTCGATGTGCATTCTCGACTTGGGCGAACCCGGTCATAGATCGATACACTCCGTCGCGACACGAGCCCTCGTATGACATCCGCTTCGCCGCATTCTTGTCGCAGAGCCTTTAATGCGGGTTACGCACGCCTTAAGTGAGCTGCGTCGCGATGCCTTAATCTCACGACTCTTCTCACAAACTCACGCCGCCGCATACCATTTACGCCGCGACCTTCCGGCCATCAATTGATGTCGAGAGTCCATTGTGTTGTCGCGACTCCATTCAAGATAATTGTCATCGCGACAACCTGATGTTATCGCGACCAAGTCTTCAGACGACGCCCGCGACAACCAGGCCGCCGCGAATCTTATCTTCAGGAATTGTCGCTGCCGACAACTTTCTCCTCAGGAACCGATGTCGCGACCGTCGATGCAAGAGTTGATGTCGCTACTTCATCCGTATGTCGCGATATCAGGTTTTCTTATTCTTCACCCCCGGTTGTTTAACCTTGAGTTTCTTTCACTCCCAAAATTCATTTTGTTTTCAATTAAGCTTCATTTGGCGATCGGAGTTTCACCGACGTAACCCGACACGCATTTTGATTCCCCCGTCAAAGCCTTCGACATCCGGTCCTTTCATCTTTATGCACGTTTTTGCCACCCGCTTCATCCTATTTATATTAGCTCGCTACCACATTTTGGCTGCTCCTTTTAGTCGCGTACTTCTACTTTCTTTCGATTTCATAATGAATGGTGAAGTTTATTCCGCATTCCCGTGATATAAATCCGCCTTAGAGTATAAAAATTAATCAGAAAAATGGACTGAAAATAGATGACTTTTAAGCTCATCATGATTCTAAGGGTTAAGGTCTACTATAAAGTACAGGGCTGATATAATCGCAATGAGTGAGCGATCAATCAAAGGGGTGATCTTTAACCTGTTTTCCCATAACAAGGTCTCTACAGGTGGCCCACACTCGATTTTCTCAAATTGGCATAAATTCTTAACCATGGTCTCAGATACCCTTGTATCAAACACAAACAAACCGCAAATTTGCCCCGAATACAGTTCTGACAGGATGGGTGAACAAGAATGTGTCCACTTTCTTACACCCCGCCGTAATGAAAAACCCCGCAGAATCGACAGCCCACTTTTCCTGCTCGAATCGAAGACTCGGCAAAGATATTAATCTCTCATCTTCGCTCTCCGATGCCTGCCTCTGACAGCAACTTCGCTTTCCCTTTCCTTCTTATGGCTTCCATAAGTGTCACTTTCATGCACGCCCATATGAGCCAGAGCTTCGCTTCCTTTCCATCAGCCTTTTCGATCTGCCATAGATATATAAGAATAGAAACTATAGAAAATAAGGCCCAAACATACAAAACGATATCCTAATAGCCCATTTCCATAAGTATCGGGCTGGCCCTGTTCAGGTCAGATAGAAACTTCCTCCCCATACCATAACCAGATGATGCCCTAAGCCACCAAGAACATAATACTACCAACCCAAGCCAACAAAACGAATCCATGTGGAACAATGAAATACCACAGAAAAGGATGCTCCCAAAGAAATGAAGGCCACTTACCACAATCTGATGACACCGAGGGAAGATCCTGACGTAAAACGAAACACCGGGCGGTGCTTGATCTCATTTCCACGTGTGAGAGGTGTTGGTCGGGTTTGTCTTATATGATGAAGGGGGTAGGAATATGGAAGGTTGCAAAATGGGCAAAAGTTCACTCGCTATGTGTTTCAAGCAGATCATTGCAAGTGTGACGGCATCGAATGGTCATCGCTACTTTCAGGTAAGTGGTACCCTTGCATTCGTACCACTGGTCCCATAATTTTTTTATTTTATATTTTTTTGTAAATTTGGAACAGTAGTGTCGATATATAGATATACCCTTTTTGAAAGCCCTCCATCTTGAATTCCACTAAATGCTCATTTCTCTCCCCGTCATACTCGCCTGTCCTCGATTTGTGTTTACTGAGCTAGCAATTGTACTTCCTCTCGACACCTTCACTACCATGGGGTCCACTATACTTTGTGACTGGTTCCTAGGGTTCGAATCGAATTGGCAACCTGGCTCAAAATGGGCAAAGGGTAAGTCAAACATTTCAACAAATGCAACACGTATAATGGCTTCAAATCCTTCATTTATGCATGGTGTTCTCAAAGAATATGATGCATGTAGTTAACATGGAATGCTAAAATAATGCGTATGCAGGCAATAGCAAAAATAAGAGTTTGAAACAGAGTTTGTGGCTTGTAAGGAATTAGAACAATTGTGGCGATAAGGTCCACAATATGAACACAAATCTTGGTGCATGTCATATCAGTAAATGCATCGAGTATGTGGAGTGCGATAAGAAGCCTCCCAAGGCTGCAGACATCAAGGTGTCAAAACTATACCTAAAAGAGCCGCAAACGAAAAATTTTGGTTGATACTGACCGAACATGTAACATGCGTGATATTGGTTCAACCAAAGGTATGCCCACCCCCACTACAAAAGTAGCATCAGTCTTCCTAATGCATTGTGGCACCCCACCATGCAAATGCAGGCCGCCATTAACAACAGAGGGTAGTCAGCTGACCCCTTTTAATAAACACAAATGAAAAATGAAGGTAAAAAAATAAAGAAAGCAAAGAATGCAAGAAAGAAAACAAAACTATATACAACAAGGTAGGATAGAATTTACTGAAGGAGCATCCCGGCAGAGCTGATCTACTGTGTCCTCACTACTCTCCTGATGGTCAAAGTTCTCGAGAAATGGCTTTAAGCGTTGGCCATTGACTTTAAAGGATTTCCCATTTTCCGGATTTTCAATCTCCACTGCACCATATGGGTAAACTACCTTGACAACGAACAAGCCAGTCCACCTAGAACAAAGTTTTCCTGGAAACATGTGCAAACAAGAGATGTACAACAATACCGTTTGGTTAGGTTCAAAGATCTTCAGAGCAATGGTCTTATCATGGAACAGCTTGAGCCTCTCTTTGTAAATCTAGGAGCTCTCATACGATTCACGCCTCAATTCATCAAGCTTCTGCCTATCTCGCATAGCTGCTTACATTCATTCGGCCAAATCAAAATTAAGAGTTTTAATAACCCAATATGCCCTGTGCTCCATTTCTACCAGAAGATGACAAGCCTTGCCATAAAACCATTTGATTTGTGCCACAGTAGGGTGATCCAAAATCAACCAAATTTGTATCCTGTTCTATCGCGTAGCAAAGCTACTACAAAAGATAGTGGTTCAGTGGCCTAACACAAGGATGGGTTTTCTTCGCATAAAATGATTTAAGTGAAATCAAAACAGTGGAATTTGGTTTGATTTTAAGGTGCGATAAAACAGTAATGGTAATGAAACTATACAAAATGAAGAAAATACAAGTAACTCCCAGGCATCGGCTACCGTTTTAGGTCCTAAGGCAACCAAGAGGTCCCCTGGTTCATTTCTCGTGCACTGGGAGGATGACATATAGTCATCTCCCGAACCGGATCTTCATTTAGCTTTAAAACTAAACCTAATAATCTTCCTTTGATAGAAAGCATTTATTTAGCATTTATGGTTTCATGAAAATCTATCACTCGACTCCATCCTACAATGACTCGTAAAGGGCAACGAATGAATCTCTGATCGACAATAAGCATCCACGAATCCTAAAAAGATTGGCCAAGTATTGATCAAAGAGGATGCATCAAAAATAAAAATATAACCCCGTGAACTCCACCTCGCTGGCTCAGAATGGCAATCCAATGGATATCGTTGTATCTAAAGCCAAGAATACACCGAACTCCTAAAAGCTTCTAAGTATCACAAGAAAGTACATCAAAAGTCAGAACCTAGAGTTGAAAATTTGGGAACCAAATGTAAGAATCTCACGCGTGAAAATGAACCATCGCCAGCCTTCGCATCCTGTACTCCAAAGAACCTTCCTACTTCAAGGAGGAAATGGTTTTAAATTTCATCCCTCCAAGTTGTCATCCTCGGGAGGGTGTTTCGCAACCAAGAAAGTGAGAGAAAGAGAGAGAAGAGAGAAACAGAGCCAAAAACAAATTCGTGATATTTCCTCTTCCAAAACTAAAACTTAGGGTCAACAAAGGTTTTACAATGGCTTATAGCCTTACAAACATGTGAAATACCAAAATAACCAAACTATAATTACAAAGGAGGGTAGAAATGAAAACCAAAACGAAGTCGTTTGGATAAAAACAAAAGCAAGTGTACCGCATTACGCTGATTTTCGCTATCATAGCGAAAATTCGCTATCATAGCTGAAATTATGCATAGCGAAAATTGAAATTTTCGCTTATGCACAGATTTCTATTATGATACGAAAATTGCCATCATAGAGAAATCTCACATAGCGGGCCATGACATAGCGAAATTTCGCTATCATAATAAATTATCATACGTAGCTTAATTTCGCACTGCTCATGCCACTGCTCCATTGCTTCCTACTTCGCTATCATTCCCATCGCACTATTCCAATTCTTCTAGCTTTGATATTCTTCATTCCCGGCTTGTTGAAATTGATAGAAAACCATATGAAATTGATGGAAATCAACCCGACTTTGGTTATGATTGGATTGACACAATAATTTGGCTTCCACCCTGCAAAACCATAAAAATAGCCCCACGCAATGCGCAATAGGACTCGAACATGTCAATCAAGAATTATAACACTATACACAAAATGTGCTCAAAACCTATTAAAAATAGGGATCAAAATAGCACTTTTTGGGCACTAATCACACCCCCCAACCAACACATTGCTAGTCCCTTAGCAATGCAAGAAAGAAAGAGAGAGAGAGAGCATACAAAATGATAACAAAATGGTATTTCAAAAAGGTTGTGAAGAAGTAATGCCTAACCCTAAGTAAGAATCATCAAAGCCTTGCCCAATAACTAACTTAAGAGAATGAATGCCATACAAAATTGAGTATTAAAAGGGCCTCCATCTCAGTGAATCAACCAGAACTTCCACTGTGGCCCAAGTGTTTGGTTTGATCACCAACAATAAACTCGCCAAACTACACTTTCCAACCTAGAAGGCTACTACCTACGACCTAAAGATGCTTAACCAACCTAAATAGATCAAGCCCCACCTCTTATTCCACAATTCTTTTTATGTTGTAGGGTGCAATGCTGAGGAATCGACCTCACCAAAGTCCATGGAACGGGGATCTACCGATGACTCCCAACCAATTAAGGCTTAGGGCACCAAGTCAAGGATCTTTCACCACAAACTCTTCTGTGTTTCAATTCTATCAATGATTTCTTAGACTCCAAGACATACAACTTGCTAAACTCACCCATCCACCCATGTAGAACGAACACTAAGTTTGACTTAACTAGTGAAGGTTTAGGCACCGTGCTTTAAAGGTTTTCGCTATATACTTCTGACCGTGCTTCGTTTCAGCGCAAAGCGTTGCAATTTGTATTATTTTCTTTCTTTCTTTCTTTTCTTTCTTTTTTTTTTTTTCTTTATTCTTTTAGAAGATGCATTGGCTTTCTATCCATAGGGTCCTTAACCTATTAAAGGTAGTCAACAACACTAGATAGGGTTATTGCAAGGCTTAGAGGTTGCGCAGCTTTTCAAATTTATCATTGAAACCTAATGCTCTGTGTGTTAGCTAAAGGTGGAAGAAAAAGGTCGAAATCAACAAGAGTTCAACTAATCATCCACTCAATTAGGCATGGAACCAATCTAACATCAATAGAATTGGACAAAGTTTCAAGTTTTCAAACTATGAGCTAGGCAAAACACACAAAAATTTTGGTTGCAAAACAGGTCCAAATTTTGAAAAAGTAAGTTGTATAGTATAACAGCTTTATAGAAAGGAAACCCAACAAGCCACTTAACATCACAAAATGGGCTTGCTTAAAATAGTAACAAAAACATAAATACATAAGCCACTTGCTTCGCTAACTCTCCCCCCAACCCAAACATCTCAGAGTCCGAAATAAAGATTTGATCGGGAAATTTAGGGAAGGAAGTAAGCACTCCTTTGATGACATGTGATCGTTGGATAGAGACTTCACAAGATTTCCATCGACACCTTATTCACTCAAGCCAGCTTCAAACAAACAAGTTAGGAGAAGAAAAGAGAGGGAAAAAGTGACAAGTTAGAGCATTTTAAAATTACACCTTCATAATAATTTCAAAAATGTTCTTCTGGATATATTTGGATTCTACACTTCTTAATATTTTAACCCAGTACTCAAAACGCTTAAAACGGTTCCTGATGAAAAAAGTTATGAGCTTAAAACAAATCGAGGCAAACAAATGGAGGGTCATAAATGGGGTCAGTTTCATAGCGAAAATTTAAAGGTTTGCGAATTTTCGTTGTGTATTAGCAAAAAAATTTTTATTTTTTTTTTTGAAAAACAAAAATAAAATAATTAATAAATAATAATAATAATAATAATAATAATAATAAAAATAAAAACATTTTTTTAGAGACATTTTTTTTTGTAGACAAACTTTTTTTAAAATATAAAAATTAAAATAAAATAAATTTTTTTAAAAATTTTTATAGAAATAAAAATAAAATAAAATAAATCGTTTTTTCTTTTCTTTTTTTTTTTTTTACCCACTCATCGCTTATTACTTTGTCTTTAGCCAGACTATACATTACTCAGACAAATTTCGCTATCATACTGTGTGCACCATTTTCGCTATCAATCGCTAAATTCGCATCATTTAAAATTCTCACTATGCCATACGAAAATTTCCAAATTCTTCTATCTCGCTTTGTCGATCTTCATTCTGACAGCCCAAATTTTCACTCAAACTGCAAAAATTAACACAAGAAAATTTGCAGAAAAGTGAAAAACATGCTAGAACAAAGATTAACTTAAAAATTAGTGAAAATCTAAAAGAAAATTATAGAAATCTAAATAAATGTATAAAAATAAAATAAAACAAGAAAAATTAAACGTACTGGGAGATCAGGCTCCCCCAAACCACTTCCTTAGCCTTCGAGGCCGTCGAACTCGAAGTGAGCTTAGAAATGCCGAGGTTCATGTTTTGAACCGAACCCAAGACCCGAACCATCCACTACGCCACGCAGAATGTAGAAAGAACACATCTTCTCGAGGTAGTGGCAAAATCAACTGCCACGCCTGGCCCGGACGCGAGACCATATAATCGGGACCTCATCAATTTTTTTTTTTTTTTAAAATAACTGGCACCTGGTATGGCTCCACATCTTATAACAAAATCAAAATAATATATATAAATCAAAAGAACGACCACCGGAGTGGTGTCCATCAAAATCTAGACACATATAACTGAGTCCCATTTACATATACAAAACTTAACTTTTACATTACAAACGTGAGCACGTAACCTACATGTAGTGAACCCCTTCCTTGTCAGCTCCAAAGAAGATGCCAAGTCTTCAGATGTCTTCCAGACCTACACCTGATTAAAACCCGTGCTGTTTTTTACGCTTGCTGGGGAAACATATGTCTTATGCATATACACATTTAACGCATAAAAACAATAACAGATATTATAAATTTCATGTGCACTTATATTATGAACTTATACAAGTACTTTTTATAACAAAGCTTATGTTTATTCAGACTCCCGCAGGAGTTGCTTAACTTATACTTATTCGTGACTTACACTTTTACTTTAATTTATGTTATTCGTGACTCGTAGGAGTTACAGAACTTATTCTTATACAGGACTTACACTAGTTCGGAGGTACCCGTAGGTATCACAGAGATTACGGAACGTGTACTGGTATTGCGGAACTTATTCTTATACGGAAGTACTGGTAAGTACTACAGAACTTATACTGGTATTTCTGAGCACATACTGGTAATTCGGATCTTATCCTTGTGCGAAAGTACCCGTAGGTACGATAAGTCAGAACTAATCATAATCGTATCACATACGTGGTCGACGCACGATATTGTGACATATTATTACTGTGTACGGGACATTAGTCCATGATGTGCATAAGATCGTAAATGTATACATATACTTATTTTATTTGAGACGAAAGTACCCTTAGGTACCATCGACTTATACTTATTTTAATGACACGGAGTACCCAGAGGTACACTGACTTATATTTATATTCCTGTTACTGAGCACTGCAGGTACTACGTAACTTGATTAGATACAAGAGTATCCGTAGATACTACAGAACTCAATAAGATACATTGTAACTTAATCAAATACAGAGTACCGCAGGTACTACGTAACTTAATCGCAGGCGCATTAACTTATTCGATACAGAGTACCCGTAGATACTACGTAATCCAGATCGAGGACAGACTTATTCGTATACGTGAGTACCTGTAGGTACTACAAAACTAAATCGAGATGACTGCCCGTATACATGAATACCGTAGTACTACAAGACTTTATTCGATACAGGAGTACCAGAGGTACTACAGAACTTAATCAGATACTGTGATTAACTTATTCGAATACAGGAGTAACACTGTGAGGTACTACATAACTAGATCGTGAGATGTGGACTTATTCAGACATAGGAGGCAATTGCCAGAGGGTACTACAAAACTAAATCAAAGACAGGACTTATTCAGATACATGAGTACCCGTAGGTACTACAGAAGTTAATCAGATACAGGACAGAACTTATTCGGATACAGGAGTACCCGTAGGTACTACAGATCAGAACAATACACCTTTGTTTACTCTTACTCATTATTCAGGCTATTATCGGGATAATCAAGAATACCTACTGGGCTACATTAAAAGCGTAAGACACAAAGATAATAAGTATCCAAGATACTATACAATACTGTAAGTACCAGAAGACTAATCAGACAGAGGCCAAGAGCACTTAACAGACAGAGTGTCAGAAGACTAATCGTGACAGGAGCCGAGCACTTATCAGACAAGTGAGTGCCGTAGCACTAATCGCAGAGTACCGGCACTAATCAGAGTGCCGAGCACCAATCGAGTACCGGGCACTAACGAGTGCCGGAGCACTAATCGTGAGTACCGGCAATTAGTCAGACAGGAGGGTAAGCACTACCGTGAGTACCAAGTACTATTCAGACAAGAAGGTCGTGGTCATTTAATAACCGGTCTTAGTGGGTTTTACAATTATATGAGGTCAAGAACTTACTATCTTATATTAGGCATTCTTAGCCACATTATGTGTTCATGATGATTGTATTTCACGTTCATGATCATGTGTCAGTTCGTTTTCATATTCCATATCAGATTTATGTTTCATGAACATAGCTATGCATTTTGCATTTCCTATATTTTCATGTTACTATTACATATGGCATTTCATATACTTGTATAGTATAATGCCTATGTATTCACACATCATTTTTGTATTCTAGTCCCTCTATAAGTCTATTTTACGTAGAAATTGGAATCATTCCAATCAGATCATCCAAACTCAAGTTAGGGCATTTTCATACCAACTAGTCGGTTTACCGATTTTACCGAGAGACAGTTTGAAATATTTATTTTCCAGTGCCTTGTCTCGATATTTGACACTGGATCTTGGTACTCCTTTAAATTTAAGGTGCTAAGGGTTCTATTCCAACTGGAATCACCCAATTCGAGCACCTAACTCAAGCTACGTCGAATCAACCGAATACTCTATAATCAAATCCTGATGCGTGACTGTTTCGCATACTGGCCCTAATTTTTGAGTGAGTTGGACCATTTAGAGCCTGAATTTGACGATACTCTATTTCTTTAGATTGATTTTCTTGGAAGTCTATTTTAATTGGCCACTTTAATCACCTCAAATCTGATAAGAAATGAGAAAGTTATGGCCAAATACAAAACCGTTGAAATCGGAATGTGAGCAAAGAAAATGTATTGACCCCTAAAGTGTACCTACATACTTCGTCAAAAATGACCAGAACGATATGTACCCTAGCATTACCTCAAGTGTACCGGTACAAGTCACCCGAAATGCCCTAAAATGTGTGTTTTTCCCTCATTTTTCCATATTTTTTATACCCAAATCAATTCTATACTTTATAAACACTTCAAGACCACTTCAAAATCATCTTATGATCTCTTTTCTCCTCACTTCATCTTTCAATTACATATCTTCTTCAAACTTTCATGACTTCTTCCAAAACCATTCTAATATGGGTCTTAACCCATACACAAGATAAACCCAAGGATTTGTTAGGGTTTATTCTAAACCTTAACTCAGTTGATTGTCATTTAATCATGAATCCAACCTAAAAGGGGGGATTCCCTACTTTTCTTGTGGATTTAGAGTTTTTACCAACCTTAATTTCAATATATCTTTGGTTAGGATGCAATCCTAACAAACCCTAGGTTTGGAACTCATAATCATTTCTAGAATTCCATACAAAATTCATATGATCCATATCAAATCTCATAGAAGGCATACTCAAGGTTAGTTTTCCATACCCTCTTGATTCGGCTTGCTCTGGACTCCTTCCTTCCTCTTCCTCTTCCTTTTCTTCTCACCGCTTCTCTCCCACTCGAGACCACTTGTCTTTAATCCATGTTTCCAAGGCCTTGTCTAGTCTCTCCAAACTCCATTTCGGGGTTAAGTTTCATTAATTGCTTTTAAGCCCTCCAACTCGCCATTTGTATTCCAAGTTTCCTATATTTCATTTTCGTCTCAAACTCATCAATTCATGTCTTTAGGGCCCCTTTTGGACAAATTATAATTTTGTCCTTAAATCTTGTAAATTTCCCGGTTCTATTTCGTGGTATCGCATTTAACTCACGAAATACAATTATACATAAAATACTCCAAATACGTCGAAACACTAGTATATTTCTGGGCGCATGAACAAAGTAATACTAGCTTGAATTTCAGAGGATGTGCAAGGTAATCGATGTGGCCTTTCTAGTGGGTGCTCCAGGGTTGGTCAGGCCGCAGGAAGGCGCATTATACACCGGTGGCTATTTTTGGGTCGGGCAAAGGACTGGGGTTTCCCGCTTCCTTCCCATTACTTTCCTCACTCAATAAGGGAAGGATTTCTTCTTCTTTTTTCCATGGCCCATATATCACACATAATTGTGGGCATCCCGTAGCCCGTGATCTTCTCGCTGTCTCCACTTTCAATTCTTCCCCGAGGCCGCACAGCCCGTCACCTAAAATTGCTTCGCCAAGGCACTCTTCCTCCGATTCTCTTCCCTCGTTGATCAAGCCGGCTGGGCAAGCTTTGAAATCGAACATTGCGTGTCGCCAAATGTCGACCCACTTCATTTTGAAACCCATCTAATTTTTTTTCCAAGGGGTTCTCCACAATATGGATTTTTTGACTCAATTGGGCATTGAATTTCTTTGTTCCACAAAGATCACCCACCGCTTGGTGCGTCTATAATTGCTCGTCTCAACTCGTGAGATCAAGCATGGTGGCCGAGGTACGAGACAAAGAGGCATACCATGGAGGCAATCTAATGTAGGAGGGTGCACTCATTCATCGGGTCTCTATAGTCCCTCGCGGATTCAGTGGGTTTGGATTTCTCTCCACAGGTTGCTGATTCTTCCATGGAAGGTTTCTATAGTCCTCATCGATGCATGTATCTCCTGCAGTTTCCTCCATAGGTCGACCGTGATTGCTTCCCTCTAAGTGTTCCACGGTTCAATCTGCTCAATCCAAGTTCTTAAGGGAGAGCTGACTTTAAGTAGCCTTCCTTCTAGGTTTCTAATCCACTGGGAAATGGATTCCTTAAAGAAAAAATAAGCAACACAAAACAAATACGTAAACGATCCCGCAGTGACTCTTTTTTTTTTTTGAAACTAAAAGAAATGACAAAGTGAAATATAAAAGTATTTCACTGGGCACAGGATGATCACAAGTGTTTCATAAATCATTAATGCACTAGCACCATCTTAAGAATCCGCGCCATTTGATTTCAGGCTACGTTAGGTGATCCGAATCACAAAATTTGTATCCTGTTCTTCCATCGCCGTATAAAGCTACTAATAAAGATAGTGGTTCAGGTCGAACGTGGATGGGTTTCCTGCACAAATGATTTAAGTGAAATCAAAACGGTGAATTTGGTTTGGATTTAAGGTGTGATAAAAACATGGGATGGTGGTTTGCAAACTGAAAATAAGATGAAGAAAATAAGAAAAAGAACTCGAGTAAGTATCAGTTACCGGTTTTAGGTCCTATGTTAAACTAAGAGGTCCCCGTTCATTTCTCGCATTGGGAGGATGACATATAGTCATCTCTAACAGATCTTCATTTTTGTTTTAAAAACTAAACCCTAATAATTTTCCTTTTGATAGAAAGTATTTATTTAGCATTTATGGTTCCTACAAAGGGAAAAAATCTATCACTCACTCCATCCTACAATGACTCGTAAAGGGCAACTAATGAATCTCAATGGATCTAATAATAAGCATCCACTGAACCCTAAAAGATTACCAAGTATTGATAAAAAATGATGCATCAAAAGTGAAAATATATCCCCTTAACCTACCTCCAGTGGTTCGTAAAGGGCAACTAATGGATATCAGTGTATCTAAAGCTAAGAAGAATCGAACCCTAAAAGCTTGGCAAGTATCACAAAGAAAGTACATCAAAAGCTTTAAACCTAGAGTTGAAAATTGGAACCAAAACAAAAAACTTACGCGTGAAAACAAGGGAACCACCAAGAAATTTCGATCCCGTACTCCAACAACCTTCTACTTCAAGGAGGAAATGGTTTTAGCCGCTCATCCTCCAAGTTGTCATCCTTGGAGGGTGTTTGGCAACCAAGAAAGTGAGAGAAAGAGGAGAGAGGAGAGAAAATGAGAGCAAAAAACAAGGGCCCGTATATTTCCTTCCAAAAACTAAAACTTAGGTCAACAGTGTTTTACAATGGCTTATATAGCCTTACAAACATGTTAAATACCAAAATAACCAAACTAGAATAATTACAGTGAGGGTAGAAATGAGAAACCAAAACGGTCGCTTGGATAAAAACAAAAAAGCAAGTAAAATTCAAGACAAGGATTTTCGGCTATCATAGCGAAAAATTCGGCTATCATAGCAAAAATAAAGGCATAAATTTAAATTAAATTTTTATTGTATAAGATTCACATGATAATAAAATTTGCCATCATAGCGAAATTATCGCGAGCGAATTTGGCATTGTTCCCGCATCGCTCCATCAAGCTTCCTACTACTTACTATTCCCACCCACTATTCCAATTTAGCTTTGATATTCTTCATTCCCTGGCTTATTTAAATTGGATAAAAACTATATGAAATTGATGAAATCAACCCTACTTTGTTATGATTGATTGACACGATACTTTGGCTTCCAATTCCTAAAACAACAAAAATAGCCTCTAATGCAATCGGCGCAATAGTGGACCCGAACATGTCAATTGGGTTAATTATAACAATTAGTACACAAAATGTGCTCAAAACCTATTAAAAATGGGGATCAAAATAGCACTTTTTGGGCACTAATCACAAGCCTATAGAGAGACATACCAAGAATAGTTTTGCAGCAAGATTTTAAGTCGAAGAGCATCGCAAGTCGGCGACCAATCTCGCGAGTCGCAGGGCTAACGTTTTTTCCCAAAAATGTGTTTGATCTCCCTATTAGCTAATTCGGTCGACCATTGGCTCAGGTGATATGTCGTTGAAACTTGGTGACCCCATACTTTTTCGACAAATTCTCAAAAGATCGACTACAAAAATGGAGCCCATCATACTAATGATTGCACGAGGCACTCCAAAGCGAGAAAAAATGCGTTTTTTTATAAATTTCAAAACAACCTTGTGGTCATTAATTCTCATTGGAATGGCCTCCACCCACTTTGACACATAGTCAACAGACAACAAAATATAAAGGTACCCACAAGAAGGGGGAAAAGGCCCCATGAAGTCTATACCCCAACAATCGAAGATCTCAATGATTAAAATGGGGGTAAGAGGCATCGTGTTCCTTCTTGTGACCCCTCCTAATTGTTGGCACCAAGCACAAGTTTTGAAAATTTCAAAGCAATCTTAAAAAGCTGCACAAGAAAACTACCTTTGCAAGATTTTATCCTCATTTCCTCGCAGAGAAATGCACCCTCCATAGCTTCCGAACGGGCAAAAGCGCGTGAGAATCCCAATTTGATCGCCATCAAGCCACACCTTCAAATCAATTGTCCGACAAGATTTAAACGCATATGGGTCATCAAATAATATTTTTAATGTCCACCAAAATTTCCTTTTTGTCGAGAAGTCCATCGGTGAATTTGACCTCACCGTGATAATCACTATGTCCGCATACCACGGGCAAGCGGAACAAGAGAAAAAATGTGCTTCATCAAAAACTGTCGCCGCGGTGTTTGCCATGAGAAAATGGATCTAACAAACCGAGATAAGTGGTCGCCTACTACATTCTCGAATTCCTTTTATCTTTAATAGTTAGACAATTGCATAAGAAAGATCCACCTGGGCCAACCGAGGCTTAGTATCCTGCTTAGAGAGCAGGTACTTCAAAGGTTACGTGATCCGTGAAAATGGTTGGCAGGAGACCCTACAATGTATGACCCGAACTTTCTAAGGCAAAGACGACGCCTAAAAACTCTTTTCCGTAGTCAGGTAGCTTTGCTTTGCTGACCCAAAGTCTCATTGCATAATAGATCACAAAGCCTTTTTTATCTTCCCTTTATCCTAAAAACAGCCCCTATAGCATAATCACTAGCCACACATGATCTCAAACGAAGGTTCCAATTAGAGATCGTATGATAGGAGGGGACAATTAACATAATTTTGAGTTTATCAAGTGCGCCTCTCGTGTCATGACCATGCGAAAGGGACGGCCCTCGCAAGCAAATTCGTTGTATAAGGGACTGCCATAAGCACCGAAATCTTTATGAATCTCCTATAGAATCCAAAGATGTCCTAAGAATGACCTTATATCTCTAATACGCTAGAGTAGGTAAGTCGAGATCAACTCGACTTTAGCCTTATCCACCTCGACCCTTTTTTCGATACTATGTGACCTAAGACAACCTCAGGTCACCATGAAGTGACACTTTCCCAATTTAACACGAGGTTCTTCTCGACATCTCTCCAAAACCTTACGTGATTCTCCAAACATCCCTCATATGAGTCTCCAAAACCGAGAAATCATCCATGAAAATTTCCAAACAATTTCTATCATATCAATCAAAATCCTATCATTCACCGCCGAAGGTTCCCATGCCAGATTACATAATCCAAAGGGCATTTTCCTAAAGGCAAATGTGCCAAAGGGACAGGTGAATGTAGTTTTCTCTTGATCTTCTAAAGTTATCTCAATTTGATCAGACTCGAGTAACGACTCAAGAAAAACACAAACCATGCCTCAGAACTCTCTCCAACATTTGATCCACAAAAGGTAGAGGAAAATGATCTTTCCTAGTACCCGCATTGAGTTTCCTATAGTCTATGCACACCCTCCAACCTGAAGTGACACGAGTGGGAATTAGCTCATTATTTTCATTTGCTACCACAGTGACTCCAGATTTTTTAGGGCCTACCTGGATTGGGCTGACCCACTTGCTATCTACAATGGGGTAAATAACACCTACGTCCAAGAGTTTTAGAACCTCTTTCTTGACCACTTCTTTCATTATCGTCTCACTGCCTCTGTGGTTGTCTGTAGGTTTAAAGCTCTTCTTCCAAGTGAATCCGCGGGGTGCAGCATCAAGGGCTAATTTCAATATCCGCACTGTCCATCCTAGGGCAGTTTTGTGGGTTCTCAATATCTCCAACAGCTTATTTTCTTATTCTAACTCTAAAGAGGAAGATATGATTACCAGGAATGTTTCTTCTACCCCTAAGAATGCATATTGGAGGTGTGATGGTAAATGTTTCAACTCAAGTTTAGGTGGTCTCTCTTCCGAAGGTAATGCCCTGTCCTCGATTGTGGCAATGGTTCAAAATTAGGTGCCCACGCATTCGCTTCCAATACCTCATTGTGTTCAATTATGGAGTGTAGGAACTCCAACTCAGATGTGGTCACCTCCTTATCCCAACTCGGGCTTACTAGACAAGACATGAGAGGATCCTCGTATGAGACACTATCTAAGTATTTCTGCACCACAGAGTCAACCATGTTTACCTCACAAACATCCTCCTCATCTCCCATTCCCTTGATAACATTAAAGATATTCAAATTGATAGTCATGTTACCAAATGATAGTGTCATTAGTCCTCCTCACGTTGTATGATGGGCATTAGCAAAAGAGCCAAGAATGGTCTACCTAGAATCACTGGGAACCGGAAGTTCCTCGTTCACCATGTGTTAAGTGTCAAGTACAACAAAGTCCACAAGAAAGTAGAACTCATTCCACTCGCACCAATACATCCTTCACTATCCCCAGAATTTTCATACTGGGCTGTCACTAATCGAGGGTGATATTGGTCGGTTCTAATTCTCCTAACCCTAACTCAACATAGACCGAGTAAGGCAACAAGTTAACACTTGCCCCTAAATCCACTAGAGCATGTCCTAACTTTGAATTCCCTACCACT
Organism: Tetrastigma voinierianum; assembly: GCA_016808115.1. Taxonomy (NCBI): domain Eukaryota; kingdom Viridiplantae; phylum Streptophyta; class Magnoliopsida; order Vitales; family Vitaceae; genus Tetrastigma; species Tetrastigma voinierianum. The sequence continues at coordinate 232,202 of JAEQBH010002035.1, read as the reverse complement.
ATGGAAATAGTAAGGCCTCCCAGCTCTCATTGGGGGCAAATTGTTCTCGAATCAATGAGGTAGATCGGTCACCATAAATGCCTCCTCATTATTAACCTAGTTTTCTTTTACAAAGGCACAAACTTTTTTAGGAAACTCGCATATGACTAATATGCTTAATGGCAATCTAGTAAAGGAATGTTCAATCTCACTGCTCGAACAACTCATAAATTTCATAATGAGTGTTCACTTTCTTTCGGGCCCCAACCTATGAGGGCATGGAGCAGAGGATACTTCGAGGCCTCACTCGCTCTAAACACCACTCAATAACATCCGTCCTAGGAACACAGAGGTCATCCGACACCTCATCACCTCGACCGGTTCTCGAGAATCTCAGACGTCTCGGGTTAAACGGTCTACAATCATTCACCACTTTCAAGAGGGTGATGCATGTAATGTTCGAAGGTGCCCTCACTTTGACACATGAAACTCAAATTATTTCAATTCCTCGGGGTTTCGATGGTTCGAGAAGGAGCTCTCTTTTCTTGCTGAAAATTTCCATAGAAGAAGCGCTTAGTGGATTCGGGATCTCACATCATTCAAGGTAAAGTTCGAATTCAATGTTGGTGGATCATGGTATGGATTTAACTATGTCACAATATCCTCCAAACTTCTTACGGAGGTTAAGGTATCGCTCTGGATTCCCTTGATTCGACTGATTGAAACCTTGGATAAGGTGCAATGTGAAACTCGAGGACCTTGATTCAAACAGAGGCTTTGGCTTTGAAAAACCTGGTTTTCATAATTCGGGCCTTGTTTGGCAAGCCAGGCCTCCCTATTTCTCCAATCCAAATTAGACGCCACTCCACCTGGATTATATAAGCTCAATATGGAGAATTAAAAGGTTTCCTTTGCAGTTAAGAGCATTAGCCGTCGATTCATCATTGCTCCCTTAACTCGAGGAAGGTTGTGGCACAGCTGAGGGCGGTCATTGCAAATGATGCATGGCTCCTCCACTCTAGATCCGTGGGGAGGGCAGAGGGTACTCGAGGCACACTAGTTACCTCATTTACCTTTTCAATCTCTATAGCCTCCAACTCCTTTGTTAGGGTTAGCTGGCTATTGCATGTCATCATTCTCTTAAGTGATGAACTCCTCCCGTGGGTGTACCATGACTTTAGCAAAGATCTAAGGAGGTATTAGTCTCCCATGTTCGAGCATGTTCTGCTATGGTGTCAAAGAATTGAATTTCCTCCTCGCACTTTTTTCATAAAACTCTCCCGCACACATCATTTGAATGTATTGTTTATTATTTAAGGATAGCCCTTGATGAAAATACGCACAGATTTGTCCAACATCTAAACCATGATGAGGGTTAGCATGGAGGAGGTCCTTGTATCTTTCCCATACTACAACAAAAGGTTCACCCGGAGAAAAATTTTGGATTGCTCTCATAAGAGCATTTGTACGTGCGGGAGGGAAGAACTTGTTAAGGAATTCATTTCGCATGTCATCCCAGGTAAAGATTGAATTGGGCACAAGCGAATGAAACCATATTTTGGCCTTTTCCTTTAGAGAGAAGGGGAATAGAACCCATACAGACATGTGGGTAGGATCCAAGGGAGAGGAAATGCACCAAGTAAAACATCCCCAAGTCTCTCATGAATGGCAGGGGTTCCCAAAACGACCCCTTGATAATGTGTAGAAGGCTGATCATCTCCGACTTCACGAGGAATTGATTAGGGCCTCTTCAGGCGAATACATGAGTTTGTCAGTTCTTCGAGGTTGCAAAATCTCTGAGAGTCTTTCATGTCAGTAAAGGGGCGGTGGGAACCTGATATTTATTTCCACCAAAGAACACGTCCCTCCTACCGCTGTACATCGATGCAACATCTGTCTCCATGCTGTGGAGGTTCATGGAGTCCTTGTGGGCTAATGTGCACCATGAGCATTTGATTAAACAGAGGTTGTCGATTCTCGGATGGTCCATTCAGGTGTCTGGCTTGAAACAATCAATTTACCATAATTCTTCAGAATTTCTCGGAGGTATAATTCTACAAGCTCCAAGATCGTCAGTCAGAAGCCCAAACCGACATGCACCAATCCTACTCCTTCCAAGCAGACACCCACTTAGATTCCTCACAAAAAAAATTAAAAAAGTAGAGAACGTACCAGATTTGCAATGCAATTGCAAATTACCTCTAGCTCTCTTTAGATCAACTAGATTAATCGCCACTCCCCGACAACAGTGCCAAAAATGCTTCGTCTATTTCGTATGTCAAAATTATTCCTGCCGAGAACCAATGTTGTCAGCATTATACCATCGCTAAGTCCATGTGTCATCTCCACAGGAGGGTATATTCAGGTAATCTTTATGGTTGTTCCAAGAATGTATGTTTAAAAGTAAATTATGTGGGTCGTGGTCAAGCTGATTTGAGAATTTATTAGATTGACTATTTTAAAATAGAAAGATGATTGATGGGGTTCTTAGGTTTCCACTCACTACCGATCAAGTAATTCCCACCTATTATTCAAAATCTCATCTAGGAGCCATTGATGAATATTCCTCTAATCAAGATTTACATTGGTGCTCTTTTTAGAATGAAAAACGACGAGTGATGTTAAACACTTGTTCAAACAATTTACTCGCACTCTAGCTTCATTTACGATCAAGGCCAACGTGTACCGAGGATTCTGCTCAAACTGTCAAGAAGATGCCAAAATAAGGTTTTATAAGACTTTCTACAAGTTCTAGCATCATACCATCCCGCTGAGGCAAAAGAGGAATCGAGGGTTACTGACGAGGTGAGTTTCCACCATTAGATCCCCCATCATGGGAGTTTAGAACTCATTGAAACCGTAAGGATTCATTTGATGAGAAACTACCATAAAATAGACTCGAGGAAACTACACTCAATTGCAAGAATCAGAATCAGTTAACAAATAATGTAAGAGAAAACCGAGTTGATTGAAATAACTAAAAGATTACATGCAATTGAAATCCAGAATCCGAAGAAGAGTTAAGTAATCTACTCTATTCTATGAACCCTAGCAAAACTATGAGAAAAACACTCTCTTTTTATGGAACCAAAACCCTAGAATAAAAAACTGCCCTTATCCCTCTTTTCTTTGGCTTTTATACCCTTTTCCATTGTGATCTCGAATTGGTGGTTGAAGGACGAACGTACCCTTGCACTGGAATTGGAATTCTGCTCAAATCCCACAAATATTACATAAGCTGGTAAATTTGCATCGCAAGTGTGGTACCCATCACTTGCTAATCGGTGAATTTCGCTCGGGGGTACCTCCAGATTACTTGCCCGGTACCCACCACTGCCACCGTTGATTTCCTCAAGCCGTGGCACCACTTCCATTGCATGGTACCAAGCATTCACGCTCTTTCTGCCTCCTTCTCATCGTAATACCACTCGAAGCTTCACGACAAGAGCCGGCCATCAACCGCACAAATTTATATCTCGCTTCTCTGGACACGAACCCCTATAATGATTATGCATGGAACCCGAAAAACCTACACAAGTCCAAAAACACGAGAACGATCAAAGGAACCTATTCTTATACAAAATGTGAGCAAAATATGAGCTAAAGGTACTAAAATTCGATATAAATGTCGCTTCTTTTCATATTAAAACAGGACTATTCAATCCCCGCCAAATGCCAAAACTTGTTGTTTGACTAAAATTATAAGAAAATGTTTTCTGATGTGTATGTAATAATGAAAATTTATGATTGGTCTACCGCAGAATGAATAAGTCATACAAGTAATACGATGGATTTTAAGTCCAAGTATCATTCCCACGAGAATTGATAAGAGATCTAAAGATCAATTACTCCAACTACTCAAGATCCTTACTATTTGAACTCACAAGTTCAAAGTTGATTTGTTTAAACTAAAGGAAGAATGACTAAATAAAATTCTATAACTATAACAAGAAAATCAAAATTAATTGGATTGGAAAGTTCATTGAGTAAAGTTGACACTAGAAATAAATCAATGTATGATTATAATTTTTGGCATCATTTTATAACATGGTTCAACCATTAGTTTGAGATTTGAACTTGTTAAAGATGCAAGGTAGTATAGTTTAGATTCCTCCATACACTATAAATTTCACTAATTAGAGAACCATATTCTTTCCGCATATACGATTCAATCGCTACTTCTATGCGATATAATCCTCTTTTCAAGAATTTGCATTTTTCCTTTTCGCATTTCACACCTGCTCCTGGGGATCAAGAATTCCTCTTCGCCTATAGACAGGATGTGAGCTTTCTCCAATCTAATTGGTTTCTCTTCCTTTGAATTTGATCAAACTCTCTATCTCCTTGATTAGATCTATGCTAACATGGGATCAAGATCATTTCATCAGAAAAAAGAGAAACCTCTTATTAATTAAGCTGATATATCAACCAACTTATCCTCACACCATGAGTAAATTAGTGATCTATCAGAGTAATCTTTTAGAGTGCATTAGTTCCAAAATATTAGTCTAACACACCCCTGAGTTACTACTCTATACTCTCAGGAATCTCCATCTCTGTGTCACTCAGAGGGCCTCCTAGAAATCAGAGTAAGATACAACCCTTACAAGCTACTAATATTAAGAACAACTAATTTCAAGAACAACACCAATTAAATAAAGTCAAGATTTCTAATTTTGACATTCTTTTAAGTTGCGCAGAAAATGATAACTAACACCAGTCCATTACCAGAGGGAGGTCGGTCTTTCAAAACTGGATTACAAATAACAGTGACTAATTGATCAGGAAAATTCATTAAAATTGTAAGCAAACTGAAATAAATGAACTCCAGAAAATTTGTAGATTCCATTGAAATCAGAAAATAATGAAATCTAAATGTTTACAATGAACCCAGGTCGAAATTTCATCTCAGATCACTGGTTGAGAGCTTCCTAACAAAGTACTTTCCTCCACAAGTAACATCGCAGCTAAGAGCAAAGATCAGCCAGTTCAGACAAGGGGAAACTAAAACTTTGTATGATGCATGAGACAGATACAAGGACTTGCTACGTCGTTGCCCACAACATGGCTTTGAAGTATGGTTCCAAGCTTAGACCTTCTATAACAGGATGAATTATGCAACAAAGAGCACTGTTGATGCAGATTCGAGAGGGTATATTGAAAGCAAGACAACAACATAAGCATTTCAATTGTTTAAGGAATTGGCTAAGAACAACTATCAGGTAGCATCTAAAAGAAGTTTGGGTAGAAGACAAGCTGGAGTTTTGGAAGTTGACCAACTATCAACCATGCAGGCTCAATTAGCCGCTATCACAAATCAGTTAAGTCAACAAATAAAGAATGGGTGAACAATGGGAGAGATAACACTTATGCAATCAAAAGCCCTTATTAGTGCATAGTATGTCAACAACATGAGCTATGTGTTCAAGCCCCACAACAACTTGCCCACTTTCTACAATTCAGGCCTAAGGAAAAACGAGAACCTATCCTATGGGAATCAAAGTAACAATTACAACGGTCTTCCAGGTTTTCAAAACCAAGGTACTTCTAGCTCATGTTATCAAGGCCAAAAGAGACAACCCACTATGGAAGAGAACATCTATACATTTGTGAGTAAATCTAGGAAAGTATGGACTTTCAAGACAACCGCATGTCTAGCATGGAACCTAACTTGACTAACCTGGGTGCTACAGTTAAGACTTTGGAGACTCAAATTGGGCAGCTGGCCTTAACTATCAAAGATCAGTCTTCAAGGTCATTCTCTAGTGATACATAGAAAAACTCGAGGGAGTGCAAGGTCGTAACTCTAAGAAGTGGGAAAGAACTGCTAGGTCTGAAAGTAAGTGAGAAAGACAAAGTTGAAACTGAAGAAGTGCTAGAAAATAATCAAAAGGAAGTGGAGAAAGTAGTTCTATGTAGGATGGTGTTCTTTGACAACCTTCCTTCGCTCTCCTCACCACTACCTTTCCCTCAAAGATTTTAGAAAAAGAAGTTAGATGAGTAGTTCGTTAAATTTCTGAATATCTTCAAAAAGCTAGAAGTGAATATTCCTTTTGTAGACCCTTTAGCACATATGCCCAACTATGTCAAATTTATGAAGGAAATTATGTTGAACAAGAGGAAGTTGGAAGACTATGGTACAATGAGCCTCTCATAAAATTGGAGCTCCATAATTCATAAAAAGATCCTAGAAAATTTAAAGGATCCTGGTAGTTTCACCATACCTTGTGTCATAGGGGAGCATACTTTCAACCGGCACCGTGGTGATCTCTACCGCATAAACTCGATTCTCCTCGTAGTGAAGAAGCGCTTAATCTTAGGAGTCAATTCACGACACATTCACTCTCAGATGGCGTACAAATCACTCAATGCACTAAAGGGAATTATTGAAGATGTGCTCCTAAAAGTTGACAAATTTCTATTCCATGTGGACTTTGTTATGTTCGACATGGATGAGGATCGTGAGGTGTCGCTTATATTAGAGAGGTTGTTCCTTGCTACAAGCCAAGCTTTGATTGATGTGAAGAATGGGGAACTGACTCTACGAGTAGGAGAAGAACAAATGCAATTCAATTCCTACCAGAGAATGAAGTTCCCATATAGTGAGGAAACCATGTGTATGAGAGTGGACAACTTGATTCCATCATCTGATAAGCTTTTATGAGATTTTGTGACCAAGGGCCCGCTTGAGAGATGTTTGACTAGGTCATTGAAGATCACAGAATTGGAAGATGAGCGAGTTTCTTCCATCACAGATATAACCAAAGCCATACTAGCGCTTAAGGAAAATGAAGAAGCAACCATTATAGTAGAAGATCAGAAAACGTCGATGGGTTAACACTAAAGGAATTGCTAAGAATCTCTGTTATGCCTTTTTGGGTGAGAATGGCATGAAACCGGTAATAATTTATGTTGCTTTGACTGAGAGATGGAGCACGGGATATTAAAAGTGCTAATAAGAAACATGGGGGCCTTTGCATGGTCAATTATTGACATCAAGGGAATCGGTCCCTTAATTTGCATGCATAAAATCCTGATGGAAGATGATGCCCAACCTTAAGTCGAGCACTGTAGGAGGTCGAATCCTAGAATGAAAGAGGTGTCAAGAAAGAGGTCCCAATCGCTCACGTGATTCATATATGATTTCTAATACTCGTGGGTAAGTCCAATGTAAGTCGTCCCAAAGAAATAGGGATGACAGTGGTAAAGAATGACAAGAATGAATTGATTTAATACCCGTACGCTTATAGTCGAGGATATGCATATTCAATGAAAGCTCAACAGCTTTACTAGAAAGACCATTTTCCCCTGCCTTTTATTGATTAGATACTTGATAGGCTGGCAAGCCATGCATATTATTGTTTCTTGGATGGGCACTCCAGCTACAATTATATTGTGATAGCCCTAGAAGACCAAGATAAGTCTACTTCACGTGCCCTTATGGGACATTTGCTTTTAGGAAAATGCCCTTTGATCTCTGCAATACACTAGCAACTTTTCAAAGAAGCATGATGCATGGCATTTTCTCTAACTCTGGGAAAATATCATGGAGGTGTTCATGGACGACTTCTCAGTCTTTGGATGCTGTTTTGAGGAATGTCTTCAAAATCTAGGAGTGGTACTATGCAGATGCGTAGAAAAAAATCTAGTTCTAAATTGGGAGAAATGCCATGTTATGGTTTAAGAAGGGATTATCTTAGGACACTGGAGATCCTCCGAAGGTTAAGGAGTTGATCAAGCTAAATTCTGTACCATAGATATTCTTGTGCCATCGACTATTGTGAGAGGTGTAAGGAGCTTTTTGGGGCATGCTGGGTTTTATAAATGCTTCATTCAGGACTTCTCAAAGATTGCTTAGCCACTTTGTAAACTTCTTAAAAAGGACACCACTTTCGTGTTTGATGAAGCCTGCCTAAAAGCCTTTAAAGAGCTTAAAACTCGACTAATTGCAGCGCTAATCATGACAATGCCAAACTAGACCAAGCCATTTGAGATTATGTGTGATGCCAGTAATGATGTCATCGGGGCTGTGTTAGGGCAGAGAATGAGAAGCTATTTCTAGCCATCTACTATGCAAGCCACACTTTGAATGATGCATAGGAAAATTACACAACTACTGAAAAAGAAATGTCACAGTTTATTCCTATGACAATTCTGCAAATAATACATCATGGTCCAAGGTGACTGTATAAACAACCAAGCAACACTCCATTATTTGATGATGAAACAAGATGCTACGCCAAGGCTTATTCGATAGGTATTGTTGTTGTAGGAATTTGACATGGAGATTAGAGACAAGAAGGTGAGTGAGAATGTTGTAGCTGATCACTTATCCCTATTTGAGAATGAAAAGGTCAATGACACTTCCAAGGAGATTGAGGAAACCTTTCCTGATGAATAACATGACGGCTGAGGGTCAACTTGTCAGGTAATGCCAATTATGTGAACTTCCTTGCTTGTAAGACTACCACTGGGCTTGAGCTCACAGTAGAGGAAGAAATCTCTTCATGATGTGAGGTTCTCCTATTGGGATGATTCGCTCTTTTTATGAAGATGCGTGGATCAAGTAGTGAGAAGATGTGTGCCAGTGACTGAGTTCCAAGAGATCCTTACTAAATTCCATTCCTTGCCCTATGGAGGACATTTTTCTAGCACAAGAACAACCTAGAAGGTGCTTTAGTCCAAGTTTTATTAGCCTACATTATTCAAGGACAACTACATCTTTACAAAGGGTTGAGATGGATGCCAATGGGTTGGAAATATCTCAAAGAGAGATGAGATACCTCTTACCAATATGTTGGAAGTAGAGATTTTTCATATTTGGGGCATAGACTTCATGGGACCATTCCCATCATCCTTTGGGAACATGTATATTTTGCTTGTTATGGATTATGTCTCCAAGCAGATGGAGGCAATTGCAACCCCGAAAAATGATGCTGAAACAATGGTTAAGTTTGTTCATAAAAACATCCTTACCCGCTTTGATGCATCGAGAGCAATTATCATTGAGGAGGGAACGCACTTCTAAAATAGAGTATTTGCATCCTTGATGGTTAAGTACGGGGTACGACATAAAAAAGGTTCAGCGTACCACCCCCAATTGAATGGTCAATATGAAATTTCTAACCGGGAAATAAAGAGTATCTTGGAGAAGACGATAAACACCAATAGGAAAGATTGGTCCAAGAGGTTGGAGGACGCACTTTGGACCTATAGAACATCATATGAAACTCATGTTGGTATGTCTCTAGACTGCCTCATATTTGGTAAACCATGTCATATTTCAGTTGAGCTTGAACATAGAGCATTGTGGGCTACGAGGAAATTGAACTTCAATTCCCAAGCTGTGGGAGAGAAGAGATTATCACAACTCAATGAACTAGAGGAGATTCGGAATTATTCATATGAGAGTGGTCGGATCTACAAAGAGAAAACAAAGAAATGGCACGACAAGCATCTTCTTTGATAGGAGTTTAAGGATGAACATTGGGTTCTAGTATTCAACTCTAGGTTGAGACTCTTCTTAGGCAAGCTTAAGTCCCGATGGTCGGGTCTTTACACAATCATTGGGGGTTTTACTTTTGTTGAGGTAGGCATTCCATTCCATTGGTTGAGCTATGTTTGTATGCATGTGTGTTTCTTTTTCTTTCTTTTGTGTGTTTCTTTTTGGTGTCCATATGAGTAGAAGTTGGTGCCAAGTGAATAGTTTTGAGATTGCATTGAATGAAGAGAAAAATAAAATGTTTTTTAGGATGAAACGAAGAGAAAAATATTTGATTTTTGGGATGGAATGAAGAGAAAAAGATCTACTTCAAAATTAATGGTGAATGAATAGAAAAAAAAATCTGATTTAGAACCAATGGTGACGAGGGAGAGAGAGAGAGAGAGGGGGGGGAGAGCTCATTTGTCAAAGGTGGGAGTGGTGAAGTCGGATAGGGGCGAGGCGGGATCGAGTTTGAATTTTTTAACCCCCGCCCTGCCTCCTACATGGGTTTATGTGAGTTTGGGAATTTTAAAATTAGATTGGGGTAGGGTTGGGACAAGGCCAATTCACCCATACCTGTTCTGTTGCCGTCCCTGAAAACGTGCAAACAGTCTTTAACAATAAGACTTATATTTGATGTTTTCAATGGTCTAAGGGGTTCATTTTAACATTTTAAAGTGCAAGCGGTAAATGTAAAAAAAAAAGTGAAAGTGTGAGGGGTTAAAAATGCATTATTCCTAAAAGATAACAATAACTACACTATACGTCATGTTGGAGCAATGTAAACGTAAGTCAACCTAAAAAACTGCATAAATCCGAGTTTTGTTTCAAAATAGTACTTTTAAAATAAAAAATACCAATCTAGTACAGATTTGACAAAAAAAAAACCTAAATTAGTGCTTAAAACTGTAGTTAGTGACTACGGTTTTAACTTCAAGCTTAAAATTGTAGTCCCCAACTACGGTTTTAACTTTTAAAAAATTTAAAACTGTAATCACCAACTACATTTTTGATAAGGACGCACTAGTTTGGGCATTAATTTCAAATGTGTTAATTTGGGATTTTTTTTTTTTTTTTAAAAAAATATATATTTTAGGACAAAACTCCATAAATTGATAATGGATGTCATAATTTATAAACAGAGGATAGAAAAAATGGGATCCACCATAAATGAGTAGAAAATTTATATGCATCATTGGTAGTCAAAATATTATTTACAACCATCTCATGAACATCATTTTCAGTTGCACAAACCATTTTAACCATAACTTTTTTTTAAGTCTTTCAAAGCTCATGTGTTTCTATACATTAAACATATGTTAGGCCCACGTCATAAATAATTAAATTTTAGATATAAAAAAATGAATGCATAACATCATAACTTAAGACTTCCCGTATCACTTCCTCAAAAAAAAAAAAAAGACTTCCTGTATCACTGGCTCTCTTTTAGACCACTTCCACCCTAATATTGAATATGGAGAATATGGCTCTATTTAGACCACTTCCATTCTAATATTGAATATGGAGAATAGCATACATACCAAATATGACAACTATAAGAATGAGTATGAATTAGGATATACATAGTATATATATATATATATATATATATATATATATATATATGCCCCTCCATTTTATTTTAAATTTGAATGTTTTGATTTTAAAATGTTAAAAAATTAAACTTATTCAAAACTAACTAAAATACAAAAAAAGTAAAGAAAATGAAATTCTAATATTTGATAGGGTGGAAGAGCTAATAAGAAAAAGGGGGAAAGCAAGAATAGTTTTTTGTAGTTAGGGTTGGTAGACAAAGATGATTACTGAAACCTACCCGAGTGCCAATAAATAATTCAACTCTCAACATGCTAAAATTCGTCATCAACATATCACTGAAAGCAATAGCCATTCCCAAGAGCAGAATTTACAGACATGAAATGTACAACGGCTATTTATAAGAAGATGACAAATTTAAGATTCAAAGAACAAACAGTTGAGAGTTATGAGCAACTACTCCCCATCCTCCCAGCTGGTTATGTGCACAAATTGATTGAAGATAGGATAGAAGAAAACAGAAAAGAAAAAGGACAAAATAAAGGAGCTCAAGAATAACTTGAGCAACATGACTCTCTTGTCATAATAATAGTTAAATTACATAAATATAAGCTTTTTTTTTTTGTTAGGAGCAGTCCAACATAACTACTTTCATTTCAAAAAGTGAAGAGGCTCACCTATTTGATGACTGCAGGTATGTTGGCTGGCATTTTTGATCTGGCCCCATGAGTTCTCTTTGGCGTATCAGTTGTTAAAGAGTACATCTTCACAGCAAATAATTCCCCAGGAAATCCATTCTGATCCTGATAAAAAAAAAGGTTACTGTTAGAAAATTCAAGAAGTAATAATATTGTAAAAGTTATAGAATAAATTCAAACTCTTGATCAACTGACAAGGCTTATTATACATGGAGACTATTTTAAAAGTAGCATCGGTAGTGTTTAGAAGCCATTTCAAAGCAATTCTTGTGTATTCGTAGTTTTCTAGATCCTATTCTAGTTTGGTAACAGATTGAAATTTCACTTGCAAGAGAAAGAAACCAAAGACAAGACCAATGATCTTTGTGAGTACCAGGGTCCTCATGACTTAAAAAAATTTAAAGGCCAAAGTAGAAATTCTTGCACACAATGATAATAGTTTGATGCACAGCTCGTTTAGAAGGGGAAGGTATCAATTTGTTGGTAGAGTTCAGTAGCTACCTTTGAAATTTGTCATCCTACATGTCTAGTCGAGGAGATTACAAGTAAATTCTCTCTACCAGGTAAATATTTGCGGACATGATGATCAGTCCAAAGGTTGTAAGGGAAAATATTTCTGTTAAAGAGTATGATATTCATATTAAACCCAAATCCTACAAGCTTGGGCTTTTAGGAGAGTTGATTGTTTAACAAAGTATCAGAGCATGGTTTGATAAAAGGTCCTAGATTTGAGCCACAACTCTAATTTGAATCCTTTTGTTTATTTGAAAGTTCATGAAGGACCCTATTTAGTTTGTTTGACTCTCCACGTACGAGTATGGGGACGCACATGAGGGATGGTGTTAAAGACCATGATATTCATATTCAAACAAATTTTAGGAGAGTTGGTTGTTTAACAAAGTATCAGAACTTGGTTTGGCAAGAGGTTCTAGATTCGAGCCAACCTCTAATTTGAATCCCTGTTTGTTTATTTGAAAGTCCATGAAGGACCCTGTTTGGTTTGTTTGACTCTCCATGTGCGGGTATGGGGACACACATGAGGAAGGGTGTTAAAGAACATGATATTCATATTCAACCCAATTTTAGGAGAGTTGGTTGTTTAACAAAGTATCAGAACTTGGTTTGGCAAGAGGTTCTAGATTCGAGCCACACCTCTAATTTGAATCCCTATTTGTTTATTTGAAAGTCCATGAAGGATCCTGTTTGATTTGTTTGACTCTCCACATGCAGGTATGGGGACGCATGTGAGGGTGGGTGTTAAAGAACATGATATTCATATTCAACCCAAATCCGACAACTTTGAGCTTTTAGGAGAGTTGGTTATTTAACATTTTCCAAGGAAGATGTGAAACATATACGATTCCAAATATAGGATTATTCTTTATGTTCCCATCCAGACAAGACAAGCATGAGTAAATCTAGACTTACCAGCTAATGAATTTCATTAATATATCAAGTCTCAACAAAAACTGGTCAACAAGGGAGATGGCCCAAGATTTTTATATGGATACTGGACCCCCTTGATATAGGGGATTGGTGTTTGCTTTGGTTTAGTTTCCCTTTCCTTTTTGTTTCCTGTTTTCAGCAGCCGGCACAGTTTTCTTTGATAGGCAAACAAAATATATCAAGATTAAAAAGCACCTAAAAGAAATGGACTGCTCCAAAGTACAGGCAATGCCATCAGTGCAATCTCAGAAACAAAAAAAAAAATCAAAAAACAAATAAAAATTCAATGTCCCTGGAGTAATTTTTTTTTTTTTAACTGGGACAAGTTATGAGAAATGTCTCTTTCAACTGATAGTGCACTCTAACAAATGTACCAAAACATACAGGGAGCTATTCTATATGCTTTTCTATGTCACATATCCTCATTTCGATCATAAGAAATGCAGGAACATCCATTGAACACTTCCATCATTTGCAATCTTAAAGTAATTCCTCGACTGTTTTGAGCTCCCAATAATTTAACTGTCTAATAAAACACTTGGCTCAACATCCCTTTCCCTAATTTGCAGCAGTAATAGGTTAAAGAGATGAGAAGGAATCACACTCAACAATTACTCACCACACCACCTATCTTACCAAAATTTTGTTAGATCTCAGAACATGTAGAACTTGGAGAGAGAAAATAAAAATCTGAGAGTTTGTTGAGGGAGAAAGCTCACATGATTCATTTCCCAAATAAGAATGCCTATTTGTAGGCTTCCAATCAAACTGAAAATACCAAAAATGTCTCAACTACAAGCAGATTTATTGGCGCTACTATTACTAATAGAAAACAGAGCATTATGGAGCAACATTTTGAAAGAAAATAAAAAGACTAAGGGGTTGTTTGTTTTTTTACTTATTGTTGAAAGCTATTCATTAAGCTGTTTGTTTTTTAAAATTTTTAGAACTTATTGTTAAAATTTTTTAAAAAGTTTTGAATAGAAAATGTGAAAATATTTGGCTTTCTATTCAGAAAAAGTCATTTTTCATCAAAATAAAAAAAACTTCATCATTGCCCAACAAGGAGAAGGGCTAGTAACACTCATTACTAGGGATGATAATGGGAGGGTTTGGGACGGGATAGCCCCATTCCAACGCGAATTTCGTTTATTTTTTGGTACAAACTATCTTATTTAAAATAAACGAGGGCAGTGGGGATAAGAAAATTCCCAAAACTTTGCCAGTTTACATTAATTTTGTTTTATTTTTATTTTTATTTTTATATTTGCACTTTTTATTTTTATTATATTAAAATTAATATATTTCATAAAAATAAAAATGTGTAATTTTATAAATTATTTATTAAAAAACATTCTAATTATTATTATTATTTATATTAAAGTATAAAATAAAATAATAAAAAAATATTTTGAAAATATAATTGAGGTAGGGCGAGAGTAACAATACCTGAACCCGCTCAGAACTCGTCTCGGATTTAAGAAAATAAACTCAAACCCGCTAAAAATCCGATAACTGTTAAACCAAACACGTCCCATTAAAGGTGGAGTGGAACGGGAACCTGAAATAATCCGCCCCATTGTCATCCCTACTCACTACCCAATGTTAAAAAATAAACAACTTAATACTTAATGCTATTAAGTATTAAGCTAAAAATTACTATTCCGGCATTAGTAAAAAAAACAAAGCGTCACTAAGTCTTGCAGCTTTTTCAAACTTCAAAGGAAAAATCTCCTCACGTTCTAACCTCCTTGAGATTTGCCTTGGACATATAAACTTGATCCTTAGAAACTCCAATCTTGATTAAGGAAGTGCCTTAGTCATGATGTCAGCAAGTTGCTTATCAGTTGAGCAATAATGCAGCTTGACAAGTGAGTTCTTTTCAGCTTCCCTTATGGAATGAAAGTTTACATTGATGAGCTTGGTCCTTCCATGTCGGACAGGATTTTGAGCAATGGCAATGACTGATTTGTTGTCACAATAAAGATCAATTGGTGAGCTTTGTTGGCCTAGATCAGCAAGCAATTTTTTCAACCATAGTGCTTGATTTGCAGCAGCTGCTAGGGAGATATACTCAGTTTCTGCAGTTAATTGTGCCACTACTTCTTGCTCCTTGCATTCCAACCAATGGCACCTAAACCAATTGTAAATACATAACCTGAAGTGCTCCTCATGTCATCAACACTTCCTGCCCAATCACTATCAACATAGCCATGTACCTTAACTCCTCCTGTCTAAATATAACAGATGCCAAGATCTATTGTACCTCTAACATACCCCAATACCCTCTTTGCAACTCCCATGTGAACATTGCTATGTGAACTCATGAACCTTGAAAGCAAACCAGCTGGAAACATCAAATCAGGTCTGGTTGCAGTCAAGAACAATAGGCTGACAACCAAACTTCTATATGCAGAAGGTTCCTCAAGCTTCTCACCATCATTCTTTGAAATCTTCTCATTTTGTGCCAGAGGAGTTGCTACTTCTTTGAATGATTCTAGCTTGAATTTCTTGAGAATATTGATAGCATATTTCCTTTGTGAGATGAAGATACCTGAGCTGCATTGGTATACTTCCATCCCAAGGAAATAGCTCATGATGCCAAGGTCGGACATTTCAAATACTCTCTAAGGCCTTTTAGTGGGAGATGAAAGGGGTTTAATATTGACATGGTATCGGAGCTAGCCAGGAGTCTAGATCACGATGGAGGAGGCTCCACACTTATCATCCTCTAGAAGGACTGGGGAAAAATAAACCTAGCCTCCATGTGAGGGGGAGTGTTGGAAGTCCCACATCGATTGGAGAAGATCCAATTGAAGTAAATATACATAGAAGAACCTTCCTCCCTCTATAAGGCCTTTTAGTGGGAGATGAAAAGGGTTCTAAAATATTAACACTACTAAAAGAAATCAACATGCCTCTACACAAAATTAAACTACTGAATTTGAAGATGATCTCAGAGCATTTTCAAGAGTACATTGCCCATAAAATTTAAGTAGAATATGGTAGAAGATTAGTGCTAAACTGTTGGTCAAATCTATGGGATTCAAGAAAAAGGTGGCCTCTTGTCTTTTTCTTAAAGCTGATGTAAAGTGATATAGTTAAGGAACCCAGCAACCTATAGAAGCAAAATTTAAGCCATCTCCTTTGAAGAAATTATATTCCAAGAACTTTATTTACTTTCATCCTAATCTCAGATGGATTCCCTTTTTGCTTTATGTTTTTATATATATAACGATGGTTGTTCCGGCCAACTTGCTCACAAAGCTAATCATGGGACTAAAGTTAGCAGTAAAGTAAACCTCTAGTGGTTATGAGGGACTCGAATGGTTATGATTTTATTTTCTCTTCTTTCAATTAAAGACTCCAAGAACTCTTATTTGGACAATTTTGCAGAAGAAATTTTTTTTAAACAATAAGCAAGGTCTAGAAGTAATGCCATATAACTCCTTTCGTGACGCTCTCTGAAATTGAGACCAAAAGACAATAAATCCTAAATAGTTCTCCACCTTTCACCCAAGCAATGCTCCTGTATGGATACATAAAAACAAAGTACAAAGAAAATCCACTTATCAAACCAAGTTTAATGGCTTATTTTGGGTTTGCAAGTGTGTGACAGTGGGACAAGCCTTTGATTTGTAGAGGTGCAGTCCACAGTGACCAAAGAGCTCCTTGAAATACAAATCTGACGGGTAGTAGCTATCTTCATTGTCCAACACAAATCCTGTGAACTTTCAATACAATAATTACTTCCAGAAAAGAGCATTTCTCTAGTTAGTATAAATATATGGTTATTTGGCAAATATATGAGACAGTGTCTAATTAGCTGGAGAAAGTACTGTGGAACAAGTATCACAAAAATTGCCTCTATGCCCTTATCCAATTAAATAGTATACCAATTGACCGATTAAGATGCCTGCAGCCTGCATACAGTGGCTTGTTCAAGACCTATTTATGGTGAAGATAAGTCACTGGGGGAACTACCACTATTAGGCTGAACTTTGTACCATACCTGTTTTATTCAAAGTTCTCTCTTAAGCTATCAACTTCTGCAGCTTCATTATCGGGGAGTTCAACCCTCGTTTCACTATATAATTTTACCTCAAAGAAATAAAATAAGATTCCAACATTTTAAAGAGCCAGATACAAAGACTATTTGTGTTGCTTGTTTCTGAGTAAAAAACAAAAAAGACTATTTGTGTTGCCATTTAACTTCTTGTAGTTATTGTTAACATGATACAGTAATCAATCCAGTCGTAGTACATCACCCAGGGCATTAGATTGTGTTACATTTGCCACAAAGATTTCCAGTAGACCCAAAGTGACAGTTCCGTTGTCCAGGGGTCCAACTAGAGCAGTCAGCAGGGTGAACAATAACATCAGAGAGGCATTTAATTTAATATATATTGTCAGCAAAGGCATCTCAATATATGTATGCAAGCATTTTCAAGAAATACATGAGCATTGCAGAGTGTATAAAAGATTTGAAGATAGATACATCATTTAGCAGAAGTTGCAACAGAAAATTTGAATATATTATCCCAAAAACTCAATAATATAAATATTGCACAAATTTTCGATAATAAGATGGTCCACAACCATATATATATATATAAATATTGCATAAATACATTTTTGTTTAATATACTCTGTCACTTATTGAAACAATTGAAATGAAAACGAAGCAAGGAAGAGAAAAAACAGTACCAGATCTTGCAATGTTCTCCTTCAGGACAAAAAATCCCCCAGGTTTCAATCCAGCCTGAAAATGGGATATTTGTAAGCACAAGCCACAATTTTAAATATTAACTAGCACAAACTACATTTTTTTTATAGGTATTTTTTTTCCATTTTTTGTCCATATTGGGAATTAAATCTAGAACCTCTCATAACAACAACCCAACCCTTTACCACTTGTGCCAGGCCCCAAGGGCAGAAACTAGAATATCATGCAATGGTGAAAAAGATATCTCTTGGTTTCCAAGAAGCATAGAATGTTTCTTACACAATTCCAAAACCCTGAAATGTGATGGCTCTAGAACTAGAGGCTATCAATGAGTATTGCTATCTAAGAGCATCCACAGCAGTGGAGCAAAACTGGTAGCCAAAGCCAAATATGGATGCCATTTGGAAAAAAAGCAGCTCCAGCAGTGGAGCCAAAACCGAAGCTAAAATTTGGCTGTTCTACAGTGATCAGCTAAATTGAGGCCATTTTAGCTGATCACTGTTCATCAGCCAAACACAACAAAACCATTTCTACCCTCAAAAAAAATAGCCGTTGGAAGCAAACATGTGAACAGCAACAGAGACTGAACCAAAAAAGATTTCCATTTTGAACTGACAGTCTACAAAACAGAGATTCCCACACCCGTGAAACAAAGTTTTGAATCCATTTTGAACTCCCACCAACGGAAACAAAAATTTCTATAAATAGCAAAAAAACCCAAACCCAATCGGTACAGCAATCTTGCAAATCTGAAGGAAAACGACGAAGAAGGGAAGGTCAGTTGGAGAGCCAACCTCTATCGTCGCCGTCGCAGCGTCGCCGTTCGTCGTTCGCCGTCACCGTCGCCGTTCGCCAAAAAACGTTCGCGATCTCTCCCCACGGCGATCTCTTCTCCCGGCGATCCCCCCCCCGGCGATCTCTTCTCCCGGCGAACACCCCCCCCCCCCCCCCGGGCGCTGGAAGGGAAGAGCAGTTCTCTTGCCCCTTCCCCTTCCCCCTCCCCTCCCCTCCCCAAAAATAAAAACCCACGCTTTTGGGTATTTGATATAAAAAAAAAAAAAAAAAAAAAAAAACGCTTTAAATCGTATTTTTTGTAAATCTTTAAAATACAATTAAAAATTAATTTATTTTATTAAGCCTCTGAATATTTTGGTAAAGCACAATTATTTGAAATAATATTATAAATAAATATTATTAATAAATGAAAAAAACTAACCATCGTATTTTTTGTGAATAATTTCAAATACAAATTTAAATAAAATGTTTTACTTGATATAGATTAATTTATTTTATTAGCCTACAAATATTTTCATTATTTTTATAAAGAAGTACAAAAAATTTTTAAAATTAATTAATATTTGTAAACACAAAAAAAAGTTCAACTATTGAAATTATTAATTCAAAATATTTATATATATATATATATATATATATATATATATATATATATTTTAATTAATTAAATATTTATAATAATTTTATTTTAAGTGAATCTTTATATTTATTTTAATTTTTAATTAAATATATTTATCTTTTAAATGATTTTATAATGTATAGAGTGATATATAAATGAATGAAGGGTCACGTAATGTAATTATTAAGAAAGAGAAGAGATAAAGTGGAATAGATTTAGGATAGATGGAGCTTTGAATCTTCCCGGCTGCTTTGGGATGCTTTAGCCAAAACTTTAGCGAATGCAGTAAACTTTGTAGCGAAAAATGAACTGAATGTTCAATTTAGCTAACAGAGATCTTCTAACATCTGTGATGGCCAAGTAGGAACGACCCCTTCGATGGGTACACTAGAGACATCTTCAAAAACGAGATGAGAGAGAGAGAGAGAGAGAGAGAACCGAGAGAGATGAGAGAGAGCCCGATGGTAGCGAGGCCCATACAAGAGGGAGGAGGCGGATCATGGCGCGGAATGAGATCAGAGGTCGGGGAGTTTCTTGTGGAAGCGAAGACCTTTGTTCTAGATTTTGGAAGGCATAAAGGGTCGCTCCAAGGGGTTAAAGAAGAGAAGAAGAAACTCCTCTTCCTGGCTTTGGTTGGGTCCTGCTAGCCTATGGTTTTTCCTAGAAGACATAGAGAGAAGCTTTCATGAGACGCAGGAGGAGCACTGGGTTTGGAACTGGAAAGAAGAAAAGCCAAAGTTTCTAATGAGTAAGGACACAAACAACGCAGGCCCCTTTGTTAGTCAGAAGGTTTCCGAAGCTGGAGGGAGAAAGTTCTCTCTTTTGTGTTAGGAGGAAGGAGAAAAGATGAAGGATGGCGTGAAATGGCTGAACTGATGAGAGAGTAGGGAGTACTTGATAAGGATGGGGCTTAGAAGCTCAAGCGGGGAGGCAGAGGGACGAGGTGGGGATCACTTATAAGGTGGTTGCTTTGGGGTCAAGAGTCACAGAGAAGTCCTTCGCTAAGGCTCTGAAACATCCTTCGCCTCTCTTCTTGGTCATCTGGAGCAGTGCCTAGTGGGGAGATTTGAACTCTTCCCCTCCAACCTAGCAGAGGCAAGGAAGGTGTTGAGCTAAAAATGGTGACTGAAGGGTAACTTGGGGCTGGCCAGATTAGGAGTTGAGAAAGTTCTTCTAGAATTCTTCTCAAGAGATAAGCTTTGAATTATGAAGGAAGGTGAAGGACACTCCCAAATTTCAGGATTTAACTGTGCCAATGGAGACCCAACAAGGGTGCAAGATGAAGCCAGAGAAGATGCATTAGGCATGGGTGAGGTTAGTTGGTTTGTCTGTCCACTTTTAGAAGATGAAGATTCTTAAAATATTAGGATGGTTGTGGGGGATTTCTCGACGCTAATAAAGGTACTAGGGCTCGTGCATATCCACTTTAGGCTAAGTATCCTTGTCGATTAAGATGGCGAGAATCTTCCTCGCGTATTTGGAAATAAAAATGGGACCGAAAGATTACAAATATCGACTTTGGTGAAATTCTCCTATTATGGTAGAGGAGAATTTGCGGAAATAATTAGGTAAACGAAGGGAGAAGGTGAAGTAGTGTCACATCTGTGGTGCATGGAATTGATGCCTGACTCCCCGAATCAAGCCTCGAGGAGCATGCGGAGTGGCTCGTCGATCGGGCATTGACAAGCCCGTGAGAGAGGCATGCGGATCACGTCAGTGATGCGGGTAGAACTGTGGGTGATTCAATCCAGGCCTTTGGGCTTGGATCTCACCAAAGAGCCTAGTCTGGAGGAGAAGGAGCCCAGTCCACTCAATCTTTATGGATCTGGGTTAGTTAAGAGATCCAAAGAGATCAACCTAGAGGAGGAGGAGCCCAATCCACTTATTCTTTGTGGATCACGGGCTATTTGCGAAAGAGTTGAATCTCATTGCCAATGACTTATTCCTCGGCCAATTGACCTAGACATACTTAAAGTCAAATCAATTTCAGATTTTATTGATACTAAAGTCAACTGCTCTCTATCGAAGGAGCTTTTCTTGGAGATCAATGAATCCCTTACCCCCTTATTAGTGGATGCTTTGGATTCTAAAGAAGACAAGTATGATAAACTTCCTCTCTCTACTTCTTTGGTCTTTTTTGCCAAGCCTCTCCTCCATCGGGGCTGTGTTTGCGACGGGTGGTGTGCTCCATTTTCTAAGGACCCCTACGACCATCAGCTCTCTTGTCGGGAGACATACATGAATGAATCTTTGTCTTCCATTACAGGCACCAAGCAATTCGGAAAAAGAGATTGTTCTAGTAAATGGGACCTAGAGGGATGTACACACTTGATCAGGTGTCGGAAAAATAATTTGAGATTCACGAGGGTCTGTGAGGAGATCCTCATGAGGAAGGTCACAGAGGTGGCGTTTGCGCCGCAGGGATACTTGTGTCGGGACTCTTGGAATAAGAGCAAATTCAAAGAATTCAACAAGTTCTTAGGTTTCTCTATTATGGGGATGAAGAAGGAAATCCAAAAAAATTTCAAAACTATAGATCAAGAGGGAGAAGATCCTTAACAAAGCATGGTCGAAAAAGACCAATTCTAATAGAGCCCAAAAGATTAGGATTACCGTGTTTCTTATGAGAGGAATTACTTGATTCTTATGGCAACGTAATTGGTGCAGGGGGGAAAATGGTTTATCAACGGTGTTCGAATTTACGAGGATCTTGAGATAAGAGAGGGTATATCCAATGCTTTTTAGTCCCTTCTTATGGATAATCTGGGATGGAAGGCAGAGCTTGACATGTTAGATTTTGCTACTCTAAGTCCTGATGAGGCTCGAAACCTGGAAATGCCCTTCAAGGAGGGGGAAGTCTTCATTGCCTTGGATGAGATGGAAGGTGACCAAGCCCCGAGTTATGACGGTTTCAATATAGCATTTTGACAGGAGTCTTGGCACTTTGTCAAAGAGGAAATCATGGAGTTGTTTAAGGAGTTCTATGAGCATGAATCTTTCACCAGGAACCTTAATGCCACTTTTCTTGTCCTGATTCCAAAAGAGAGCGTTGAGATTTGATTTTGAGCCATAAGCTAATTGGGTAGTCTATAAGATTCTGGCTAAGGTGCTAGCTAATCGTCTAAAGAGAGTGGTTGGGAAAATTGTGGCTGAAAGCGGAGGGTTTCCAAGATTTGGTAAGATGATGGTGGCAAGGGGTGACTATGTGGGGCTCAACCAGCTACATCCTTCCAGTAAAATCAAAGAAATAAAGATTCAACTCAAAGCCTTGAACAAGGATTGCTTCGATAGGGTGGAAGTTAATAAGAAGCTAACTCTTGCTCAAGTGGAGGCTTGGGATCGTGTTGAAAAAGAGAGGAGTTTGTCTTTGGAGGAAATTGAGGCCAAGAAGGAGGCAAAGGACTCCTCTAAAAGGTGGATTACCTTGGAAAAAATCCATTAGAGGCAAAATTCCAAGGAGACCTGGTTAAGGGAAGGTGACAAAAACACTAGTTTCTTTCACCATATGGCAAATTCTCATTTCAGGAATAATGTGTTTGCTAGAATCGAAATCAATGGTGTTTGGCTTTCCAAGGATCTTAAGATAAGAGAGGGTATATCCAAAGCTTTTCAATCCCTTCTTATGGATAACCTAGGATGGAGGGCAGAGCTTGACATGTTAGATTTTGCTACCCCGAGTCCTAATGAGGCCAGAAACCTAGAAATGCCCTTCAGGGAGGAGGAAGTCTTCATTTGTTTTTTTTTTTCTTAGCGAATGGGTCCTTGATTGAGTGTCCAAAAGTACAATTTTTGAACCACTATATTAGATAGGTTTTGAGTACTTTTGATCATTAATCTGTCATATATCCCAATTAGAAGAGTTCATGTCATCTTAGTAACACTTATGCCATTTGGAGCATGTTTTGGACATTTTTGTAGGTATTTATGCGCCAGGCTTCAACCTCAATGCAAATGATCAATCATGAGGTTGGAAGTTTAGTCTCGACCATCGACAAGCCCGAAAATCAATGGAAAAACAAAGGAAAAATTAGGCGAGATGCGAGGTGAAGACGGGACGAAGGCATGCGAGAGCAAGCAAAGCAGAATTTTATAGCATTGCGGCGATTCACTTGATCCTAAGCGATTATAAGCTGTTCGCAACCGGTTCGCAATCTCGACCTGAGTGCGAAATTCGCTGGCCCGACACGCGTGCATTTGCGAAATTCGCTTCTCACTGACAATTTCGCTAGCTTAAGAAATTTGGCTAGCTAGCGAAATTTCGACATTGCTGAGTCGCTAAAGCCTTGCGATTTAGCTAACCCATTGCGGAATTGGCTAACCGCGCGAAATTAGCTAATTAGCGAAATTCTCACCTCTACTTGAAATTTGGAGGCCTCGTCGTAGCTGTAATTAATCTTTGACAGCCTTGAGCTTGGTTTATTACCCGGTGTCACATAACCCAGCCTAGTTACTAGGTTTTGGTATTTTCATACCTTGAGGAGGCATAATACCTCATGTTTTGTAATAAAGGGAGGTGGAGAAAGGGAATCTGAAGTTTGGTGATTTGTAAAGTTATTTTCTTTTCTTGCTTTTGTAAACAAATTGTTTTATTTTAAGCTTGCTTTTATTTTCTCTCTTCTCTCTCTTCTTTCTTTCTCTGTTCTTTCTTTCACTTTCCGGTGCGAACTACCTCTTGAGGATGTATTTCGAGATGTAGCAGCCTAAGTCTCCTTCATTTGAGGAAGGTTGTAGTGGTGGGGTTAAGCATGTTGTCCTCTTGTACTAAAAGTCACGGGTAGTGTATTTATGGCCCTTATTTTCAAAATTCGGAGTTGCATAACATGGGATGTTATTGTCTTAGTGATACTCTCCGTACTTTAGATCGGTCTTGAAGTAGCCAGTCTTTTGTAGCTCAGATGGTCCTTACTTGCCTGCGAGGTAGCATTTACATGTTAGGGTTCTTAGTGGGTTAAATAACATTGACTTTTTTATTGTTTTGTGATACTCTCCATACTTTAGGGTTGATGCTCGGGTGAGAGATGCCTTTGTGATTCTTTAGATGGTCTTTACCCCAACTCCCAAAAATGATAATGGAATGGGGTTTTAAGCAAAGGGGCCATAAACAATCTGTGTTGACTCACATAGGAGGATCAAACACGAGGACATGTGTTTGCCACTAGCTTGTCAAGTTGGTGACCCTAAATCTTCAAAGTTTAATTTCTTCACTTTAAATTTCGGTTTTACCATTTCCGAGTTTTAAATTTCAGTTTAAACCATTTCTGACTTTTGACACAAAATCGAAAGTCGAATGAAAGCCTTACCTTCATGTGCCTAATGCGAGCCATTTTAGGAAAACCCATCCACGTGTTGATACACAGACCCATCTTTGCGAGTAGCTTGACTACGGCGGTGGGAAGGTACAACAGGTATATAAATATTGGTGATTCATTTCGGCCCTCTTGTGGCCGCGAATCAAATGGCGCCGTTAAGGGGATGGTGCGAGCTACTTATGGTAAGGATTGAAGAGTACTTGTGATCCCATCCGCAGTGAGGTAACCTTTACCTCTTGCAGCTCGGTTGCGGGAGGCGCCGGTTGCTTCACGTGCTTGATAGCGCCTTTGTTTCGATTTAGTTTTTCATTCGAGTTAGTTTTATTTTTGTTCGTCGATTTTAATCTTTTTGCGAGGTTGTTTTGTTGCTCTTTGTTGTCTCTTTAATTGTGTAACAAGCGTAGTATCTGTGATTAGGATAGAACACATCAGTGGGTGTATGGGATAAATTACCTGACTTGACCTAGCTAGTGAAGTCGGTGTCTTGTGATACCATGGATCCAGTACCGAGAGCAATGAGAGTCGACGAACCCCCGTGAATCCAGTACTATGGGAACCATGAGGGATCACATCCACCCTCCCAGAGTTGGTGCCCCGTCTTGTATCATTCCTCCTGTGAGGAGATGTAGCGGTAGACCTTATTGGTACCCTACTCCCCCACGTATCATGGTATGGAAAATGAAATCCATACCTCATATAAAGGGATTGCAGGAGGTTTACTACCTTGAGGAAGGTATGATGGACATCAGTTCTTGGAAGCTAAAGGCATTTCCATTGACTCACAAGAATGAGCCCGAGTGTGGCTCGACTCATTGGGAGCTGAGACCACCATAAGAAATTGAAATTTGGCTGCCAATTTGAATTCTGAAGAAGTTTTTAGGTACTCATAAGACTAATAATTTGAAAGGCAAATTTATACCTTTGCGACTCGGGATGGTGAGATTTTACCGGTGTTGGGAGAGATTTGCCGACCATCGATTGCATGTCCACCATGGTTTTGACACATGGATGTTGGTGAACCCTTACATGGTGGTATGTCTCTGCCATGGCGGCTTTTAGAAACCATGTGTGGGGGAGACTTTTAAGCAAACATCCCGATGAAGCCATAGTTTCTTAGAGTGCGTGGCTGAAACTTCTAAGGGTTGGGAACTTGTTAACCACCAGAAGCGGATAGGATGAAACCACCGAGTCAACGAAAGGGGTGGGATGTATGCCTTTGCCCCGAACAGCCGAAATGAGAGCTGATTTCCTTTAGCTAGGAAGGTAGAGGCTTGAAGGCAAGCGGCTTGAAGGTGCATGCGATGTTTGAAAATCACATGCAGTCTAATCCTTGCACGATTTCAATCCCTTTGCACACCCGGCGAGCGGTGTCACATGGCTCTGCGGTGAAGGATTTGATGTCAGAATGCGAAACCGCGTAGAACTGATCTGAAGCCTTGACAATCTAATGCTCCATATGGTAATACCTACCACAATTCCAATTGGAGGGAATCACCCTAATCTTGCATGGAGACCCTGACCCCCTGTATATGCCCCGGTGCTAAACCTCGATTTGGTTTTTCCCTCACGATCAACTGACAACATCCTCTTCTCGTTAGAAACAGTATATTGAATTTGAGTAAGGTGGTGGCTGACTTTGTTGAGGAACAAAAAAAGGAATTAATGCATGATTGTACGAGTGGATTGATCTTGTAGAAAGTACCTTTGAATAAGAGAATAGATGGGCTTGAGAGTAAATCGACCGAGAAAATTGACAACCTACGTATTCGATCACGAGATTAACAAGTTGCTTGAGTGAGAAGGGAGGTTTCCGTCGCAAGCGAGTTCCCGAATCTAAAGGAATTCATGAGGTAGGATCATTTAACAATTGAGAATGGATAAGAGTTAAGGCCGTAATCACCACTGAGAAGTGGAAAAAGAGGTTGAT
This sequence comes from Tetrastigma voinierianum, assembly GCA_016808115.1. Lineage (NCBI taxonomy): Eukaryota > Viridiplantae > Streptophyta > Magnoliopsida > Vitales > Vitaceae > Tetrastigma > Tetrastigma voinierianum. The sequence continues at coordinate 205,665 of JAEQBH010002035.1, read as the reverse complement.
CGGCTATGCGAAACACATTAAGCACAAGCGAGGGAGAAGGAGAATTGAAACACGAGCATATCCTCTGAGGAAGATTCAATGAAATGCAGTATACCACCTCCCATTCCACAAGCACTTAGGAGAGAGGGTGAAGAAGGAAGGCATCCTGTGTGAGGCATTCTTGGAGGTTTAAAGTAGTGAAGGTTAACATACAGCTACGGGACCTAATCGAACAAGTTCACATATGCAAAATTTTGAAAGATCTTTGCAATCGAAGAGATTAGGCATTGAGAAGAAAGCATTTCTCCTTTGAACATGTCGATTACTGCATAATTCAAAGCAAATACTGCTGTCAAATACAAAGATCACGGTTCTCCCACGATACCGGTCGATATTGGTGGGAATTGCGCTAAATAAGGCATTCTTCAGATTTAGGAGCCCAGTGTGAATCTTATGCCATTTTAGGTATACATGCGATTAGGTTTAGGTGAGGCTTAAACCCTCTGCCGATCCACACTCTCATTGGTAGATGGAGTCGATTGAAAATCTAAAGGATAGTTGAGGATGTCTAGTTAAAGATAGACAAAATTCTACTGCCCGGTGAATTTTGTGGTATGACAACGAACCCGGTGCTAGTGAACCCGATCATGTGCGATCATCTTGGGAAGGTAATTTACGTACTTTACTTGATCTGATCATCGATTCTTGGGAATGGAGTCATGCAATTAACTTTTGGTAACATGACCATGGAGTTGAATATCTTTCATTTGAGCAACAAACATGAGTTCTTTAGAAATTGAAAATCAAAATTACGATGAAATTGTTTCAAATGATCAATGTGCAGGAAAACACAGTGTCCAGGAAATGCGAGTAATCAACCTTGGAGATAAAGAAGAATTTGTCTTGCCAGCGAAACGCAGACGAAGCGGTGCTCAGATTCAAGCGGCCATCAGCGAGGAACTGATCAACAGTGGGCACCCCGACATCATGGAGCCGGCCAGGCGCTGCGTGGGGCGAGGAGATCATTCTCCTTGATCCCCCTTGAGTAGTCGAACTTGAAGCTGGTTCGGTGTTTTCAAAAAGCGGGATTGCGAGTTCCGCAAATTTTAATTTTGTCTTATATTAGTTAGTCTGTTAGTCTAAATAATTTTTCAAAAATTTTTTACTTAGCATTTTCAACTTTCTTTATAATTTAGTTGTATATGAAAATAGTATGTTTCAAATACTAATCCTTAGTATTATAGTAAATTTCTTAACAATAATTTTTAATTATATTATTATTTAATATTAGTAATTAATTTTAAAGTTTTGAATGCGAAAAAAGACCATCTGAGGCAGGTCGCGGGAGTAGCGAAAAGGCACCTGATGGACTGTTCGAATTTGCTCGAAATGGCTATTTAAGCGGGAAGTTGTGAATCAAGCTCCCACATTGACCCCCTCACTGCGTGCCACAGGCTTCCACGGCCGCGACCCTTCAGGCCCTAGGTTACTGCATCCGATGCGCCGCCGTCCTGCATCCCGGCCATTGGCCACGCCGGCTGAGCCTTAACTGAGCATACCCGAGCCACGGCCAGGAGCCCCCGGTGGGCCTCCACCACCTTGGCGCCGCGAGCCACGATTGTTCCTTGCCTCGGCCCCGAGCCTCCTTTGCTAGTCCATCCTTTAGTCGTGCCTTCGGTTCGGTCTTTGTTGGTGCCACGCCCACCAGCATCAGTCATTTCGAGGCCACGATTTGCAGTTTGCTTGGATTTGGTTGCTTGCTTGGCTTGGTTATTAGCCTGTCAGGAAGGCTACGGTTGATGCTACAATGCGGCGATTATATTTTAGTGAGCCTTAGGCGGTTGCTTGATTGAGAGGGTTGTGACCTTCGAGGGTGGTCAGTTGTATTCGGGAGCTTCATTTGAACCTCCTGAGGGCCCAGCCACATATTCGAGTGAGTCTACGCATTTTGAGTTTATTTTAGATATCGGATACTTAGGTCGCGTCACGAGGGGTGGGTCCGTGTCGGCCTCGGGTGAATTGCTTTTTGGCGAGAGTATGACACAGTGCGGCGCGATGCCATCACTGTCCCGGCGTGCGGCCGAGCCTGCAGGACCGGGCGTTACGAGACACGGATGGGACCGGGCCCCGTCAGTACCTCGGAGAGCTAGGAGGGCCGGCCTTCAAGCGGGCCCACTTGAGCGGGCGAGTCATCATCTTCTGAAGCGCCGCGTCTCGGTTCCTCGACTCACGGGAAGACACCTTCACCTCGGCTATCAGGCCTCGCGGATCGGAGGCTTTATGTTCGTAGGACACCCGATTCGGGAATGCGGATATACGTAGCCAGGCCGTTTCGGGAATTCGTTTCTACGGCGTTCGGTTAGTGGCCGACCAGGATACCGGAGTCGATGAGATTGATCGAGAGGTATTCGCTCCTCATTTATGACTCAAGGAACGGTTTACTACCCAGGAGGTGGTCGAGACGGTTCCATCCACTGACATCAGGGATCTGGATGGTGAAGTAAATTCACTTGAGGATAGATAGCGCGCGTGGTGTACTTTGATCCGGCGTTATTAATGACCTTGAGATTGCGCATACCGTAAGCGCAATCTTGAGATTTCAAATTGGTACCTCGTGGAAGCGATGGTTCAAAACCACTGCGAGATCATTCTGGTAGTCGATCCTTCTCGAATGAAACTAGCCTCATATCTTTTGCTCATCGACCATCTGGCTGGCGCCCTTGTTTATTCCCTCTGCGGCATTGTGTAGAGGAGGGGCCTATCTTGGAGGCATTGTGCGGATCACCAGGCGAGATTTCACAGTTTAGCCCGTCAGGCGGTGATGACTTCACTCTTCTGATTCGAAGAGAAGGTCCATAGGAGAGACCTACCATGAAGAGCATACCCTTCTTGTGCCCGAGGCTTCTTTTCCTATGTTCTTGAAGCGGATGGGGATTTCAGGAGGAGCACAGGATTGAGATCGAGACGGATCAGAATGGTGCATGTAGTAGCGGTGAATGGGTTGTATGCGATCCATTTCCATATCGTGGTAGAGACCCGGGGAGGTGCGGGTGAGGGAGGTGAGGATGGAGATGATCATTGCTGCTCTGCCCGGTGCGGAGGTCATCCGTTCGGGATCGTTCACCTCCATCTCCCCACACTACAGTGCGGATCTCTGGATGCTCAGACCTTCATGACCGACACAGTCACGGGTATACACGTGTTAGCTCGAGGAGATCATTTGGAGTGATGGATGCGATCTGCACTAGCGACCACTCGGGCGGCTGGCTTATCGGCACATGATGACCAGAGATTGGCTCATTTGAGGCCACTTTAGGGCAGTGCCGATCCATGCTTCACGGATCATGACCCACAGGTCTTCCTCGTGATCTATACAGGAGGGCTACCGATGCGGCCTCATTTGGATATCACGGCGGCAGCTGGTAACTCACACACACCAGTGAGGTGGTTAGGTCTCTTACGATTCATGTATAGTTTGACTTTATCAATTGCTACTAATTTTGATTATGATTTTTGTATTAGCCATAGTAGGCGGTGATATGTTGACCAATGTAACTTTGTTATGCATGTATTAAGCCATTTAAAGTATATCCAAAAGCTACTCGGATTATATATATATATTGACTTTTTGCATATTGTGTTTCTTGTGTCCCCTATGTACAAGTATGTGTTTTCTTTCAAACTACATAATTAAATTGCTTCCAAATTAGACAGTGAATTGCTTGAGTAGACATTGAATTGCTTTAACTGAATAGTAAATATCATATTATCACTCTCTCATAGGATAATCATATCTAAAATAATTATTAATGATTAAGTCTTCATTCAAATGCTCCCAAACTTAATTCCCTACTGTATAACACTGCCGTTACTGGAGTTAATAAATTTGTATACCTCCTTCCACCTTGCAAAACCGGCCTTAGGCATGTTGACAACCTAGGATAGGTTTGATTTACCCACATTTGAAGACCAATGTTGTCTTCCAAAAGGAAAAGAAAAGAAAAGAAAGAAAAGCAAGAAGAAAAGAAAAGAAAAGAAAGAAAAAGAAAAATAAAGTCGTGAATTTTGTTTTGAAACTAGAGAGCACGAGTCCGAGGGTGTATGGTGAAAGCCTTTGAAACCCGATGCCCTAAGCCTTAATTGGCTGGGAGTCATCGATTTAGTGTTCGTTACATGGGTGGATAGGTGAAGTTTAATGACTTGTGGGTACTTAATTTTCGAAGTCATTGGTCGAGGTGACCTTTAGAGTTAGTGAATTGAGTGATCCTTTTGGCTTGATACCTAAGCCTTAATTAGTTTAGGAGTGATCGGTGGACCCAGATTACATGGACTTTAATTGAAGTCGGATTTTTAAGCATTGCATCCTACAATATAATTGAGAAAGCAAGAGAAATGTAACTGACCCTATCTTAATTGTTAATGAGTTCAAGACCCCATGTCAATGCTAGGTTGGGGAAACAAATTTTGCATATTATTGACTCAATCTAGATACAAAATGAACCATTAGACTTAGGTGGAAATCAGTTGAAATCATAGAGCAGTGTTGTTCTAAAAATTGTTTCTCTTATGGATTTTATTCTTGTATATAGGTTTTCAAATATTGATTTCAATTGTTCACTTTAAAAATAATGTTAGTTTGTATAAGTCTGATAACCTTTTTGAATAACAACCTTTTTGAAAATCATCACATGCATCTCCTTTTTCTTTTGCATTGCTAAGGGACTAGCAACGTTTCGGTTGGGGGGTGTGATTAGTGTCCAAAAAGTACAATTTTGAACCTTTATATTAAGATAGGTTTGAGTACTTTTGATCATTAATCATGTCATATATCCCGATTGAAGAGTTCATGTCATCTTAGTAACACTTATACCATTTAGACATGTTTTGGTTGTTTGTAGGTATTTATGCACTTCTAGGCTTCAACCTCAATGCAAATGATCCAATCATGAGGTTGGAAGTTTAGTCTCGACCATCGGCAAGCCCCGAAAATCCAATGGAAAAACAAAGGAAAGAGTGGAAATGAGATGCGGTGAAGACGGGACCCGAAGGCATGCGGGAAACGATAAACGAGGAATTTTCGCCTTTGTTATAACTAATTCGCAATCCTAATTTATAAGCTGATCGCAAGCAGTTAAGTAATCTCGGCACAAATTACTTGAAATTCGCTGCTTGACTTACCTTTGTGCATTTGAAATTATTCTCCTTGACAATTTAGCTTAGCAAATTTAGCTAACTAGCGAAATTTCAGCATTATAAGTCGCTAAAACCTTGCCAGACCGGCTAACCCATTGCCAAGTCGCTAACCCTTGCCAAATTCGCTAATTAGCGAAATTCTCATCTCTAGCCCGAAATTTACGAGGCCTCGTCATGCTATGGTGTCTTTGACAGCCTTCAAACTTGGTTTGTGCAATTGTCCTATAACTTAGCCTAGTTACTAGGGTTTTTGGTATTTTCATACCTTGAGGAGGCCTATAAATACCCCTCATGTTTTGTAATAAAGGGAGGTGGAGAGAAGGGAATACAAGTTTTTGGTGATTTGTAAGTTATTTTCTTTTACTGCTTTTGTAAACAAATTGTTTTATTTTTAAGCTTTGCTTTTATTTTCTCTCTTCTCTCTCTTCTTTCTTTCTCTCTTCTTTCTTTCACTTTCCAGGTACATAAACACCTCTTGAGGATGACAACTCAAGGAGATGGCAGCTAAGCCTCCTTCAGCTGAAAGAGGAAGGGAAGTAAGCAGTGGTGGGGGTTAAGCATGTTGTCCTCTTGTACTAAAAGTCACGGGTAGTGTATTTATGGCCCTTATTTTCAAAAATTCAGTTATAACATGGGATGTTATTGTACTTGTAATACTCTCCATGCTTCCAGATCCGGTGCTTAGTGACGAATACTTGTGGCTCTTTAGATGGTCTTACTTGCCTACGGGTAGCATTTACATGTTAGGGTTCTTCAATTAAGGGTTAAATAACATTGACTTTTATTGTTTTGTGATACTCTCCATACTTTAGGGTTCGATTCTTTCGGGTGAGATGCCTTTGTGATTCTTCTAGATGGTCTTTACTAGCCTCTAAAATGATAATGGAATGTTAGGGTTTTTAAACAAAAGGGCCATAAGCGCATCTGTGTTGACTCACATAGGAGGATAAAACACGAGGACATGTGTTTGCCCTAGCTTGTCAAGTTGGTGACCTAAATCTTCAAAGTTTAATTTCTTCACTTTAAATTTCGAGTTTACCATTTCCGAGTTTTTCTTTTTCAGTTTAAACCATTTCTGACTTTGGCCTTAAATCAAAAAGTCGAATAGAAAGCCTTACCTTCATGCCCCTAATGAGCCATTTTAGGAAGAAAACCCATCCCACGTGTTCGGCCTAGACCCAGCATCTTTGCGATGGCTTGACTACGGCGATGGGAGGAACTAGGTATATAAATATTGTTGATTACATTCCGACTCTTGTAGCGCGAATCAGTCCTGATGGTTTCACCTTAGCTTTTTGGCAGGAGTCTGGGCACTTTGTTAAAGAGGAAATCATGGAGTTGTTTAAGGAGTTCCATAAGCATGAATCTTTCACCAGGAGCCTCAATGCCACCTTTCTTGTCCCGATTTAAAAAAAGGGAGGTGTTGAGTATTGGAGGGATTTCATGCCCATAAACTTGTTGGGTAGTCTCTCTGAATTCTAGGCGGGGCTATTTATGTCTCGTCCTAAGAGAATGGTTGAGAAAATTGTCTCTAAGGCTTAGAATGCTTTCGTGGAAGCGCATCAAATTACCAATGCGTCCTTATTAGCGAATGAAATTATTGACTATTGGCGAAAAAAAAAAAAAAAAAAAAGGAAATGGGAGTGATCTACAAACTTGACATCGAAAAAGCTTTTGACAATGTGAACTAGAAATTCCTAATGAGGACGTTACATTGTATGGGGTTTGGTTCTAAATGGATGCAGTGGATCTGGTGGTGTATTTCCACTACTAGGTTTTATGTTTGGGTAAATGGGGTTAAGGTCGTTTTCCTGGTTCGGGGGCTGGCGAGGGATCCGCTCTCCACATTGCCTCTTTATCATAGGTATGGAGGTTTTATGCATATTGCTAAGAAAGGCTAGGGTAGGGGGCTTTATTATTGGCCTCTCTCTTAGTGATAGGGAGGGGGCGTCCCTTCGCGGATGACAAAATAGTCTTCTGCAAAGCCATAGAGAATCAACTTTTATATCTCATCTAGGTGTTATTCTAGTTCAAATCTTCCTCTGGCTTGAGAATTAATCTAGACAAGAGTGTGAGCTACATCCGATTAGGACTGTGAAAATTTGGGGTTCTAGCCTCTTTGTTTTTTGGGTTACCAAGTTGGAAACCTTCCCTCCACTTCGCTCACAAATCTATGGCTGTCTAGGATAATGTTGAGGAAAAACTACACAAGAAACTCGCCCTCTGGAAGAGAAGCTATATCTCTAAAGGAGGGAGGATAACATTAATCAAAAGCACTCTTGCTAGCCTCCCTATCCACCAAATGTTCTTGGTCAGAATGTCGACTGTTGTGGCTAAGAGACTTGAAAAGTTGCATAGAGACTTTCTTTGGGGATGAGGGGAACATGGTAAAAAAATTCACTTGATAAAATGGGATGCGGTATGTTTTAACAAAAGGCAAGGTGGCCCGGGTCTAAGAAGCATGTTCCTTCTTAACAAAGCCTTGTTGGATAAATGGAGTTAGAGATTCGCTACAAAAGTGGATTGCACTTGGAAATGTCTAATATGCTGAAAGTTTAGGACTAATGAGTTTGGTTGGAGGTCTGGGGAGGCCCGGGGGCCTTTTGAAGTGGGTTTTTGGAAGGATATCTTTAAAGAATAGAATAGAGTCAAGGAAAATTGGAAATCAAGATCATAAATGGAACTAGGATTCATTTTTGGAAGGCTTACTGGTGCAGGTCTACAGCCCTTAACCTCACCTTTCCCTCTCTTTTTTCCCTAGTTGTGAATAAATCTGAAACTGTTGAAGAGGTCTAGGACCTTTCTAATGGTAGATTCGGTTGGAAGCCCACTTTTTCTTGTGCTTTCAACGATTGGGAAGTGGATATGGTTGCAAATTTTCTTAATGCCCTACAAAAAGAAAGGGTCTCTACTGAGCTCGATTCTGTTTCCTAGAAGGGGGAGACAATATCTCGCTTTTCCGTCCATGATGCTTCTGAAATGCTTCATTCTGGTCTTGTCTCTCTGTTTCTAGTCAAAGATATTTAGGTGTCCTTTGTCCCCACTAAGGTTTCCTTTTTTTCTTGAGAAGCGACCTGAGGCAAGGTCCTAACCTTGGACAAGCTGCAAAGAAGAGGGTGGCACCTTCCAAATAGATGTTTTTTGTGTGGTTGTGCTGAAGAAACCATTCATCATCTCTTGTTACATTGTCCGTTAGACAACCCCCTTTGGGTGATTGTTCTCTCTCTTGTTGGCATCGCCTGCGTCTTCCCTAAGATGATCAAGGAGGCTTTAATTAGCTAGAAGGGCTCTTTTGTGGGGAAAAAGTAAAGAAAATTCTAGAAATATGTTCCCCTTTGCATTTTTTGGACGATTTGGAAGGAGAGAAATTGTGTAGCCTTTAGGGATGGGACTTTAGTTGTATAGAGGTTAAAACATTCTTTTGTATATGTGAAGAGAAAAATAACTCTTTGATTTTCATTCATTAAATAAGTGAGGGAACATACATATTTATACTCTAAGTGTTAGAGCAAATAAAGAAAACAAAGTTAGAGTCTAATTAGGAGACTAAAGAGAAAAGGAAAGAAGGAAAAGATTTCTAATTGGATTTGGAAACTAATCCTTAATACTCCCCCTCAAGCTAAAGCATATAGGTCAAATGGGCTATGTGAAGAAATATAAGAAAATGATACATTTCTTATTGATGATGAATGAGTGAGTTCATTGTACATAGGATAAAGACACCTATTTATATACAAAAGAATGGAATAAACCAAAGGATATTCTAAGAACATCCTAAGGAATAAATCAAAGGATATTCTAAGAATATCCTATGATTCTCAACACTCCCTCAAGAAAGCATTTATAAAGGTGTGTACTTAATCCTATCCGATCACAAATGGCAGCGACACAGAGGTGTTGCGATGAAGTTGATGTGATCAGTTGAGAGCGGTCGGAAGATTTGTGGAAGATCGGCGAGAAGATCCAGCGGAGAAGATCCAGAAGAAGATCGACGAAGGAGATGGATTGGAAGATCCGATTGATAAGATCCGTAGAAGAGATCGGCGAGAAGATCCATTTGGAGAAGTAAACTCACTCCAGAACCAACCATGGCTTTGATACCATGTGAAGAAATATAAGAAAATGATGTTTTTCTTATTGATAATGAATGAGTGAGTTCATTTTACATAGTATAGATACACCTATATACATACAAAAGAATGGAATAAACCAAATGATATTCTAAGAATATCCTAAGGAATAAACCAAAAGATATTCTAAGAATATCTTAGGGAATAAATCAAAGGATATTCTAAGAATATCCTATGATTCTCACCAGGTTACACATGTACTTAATCCTAATGCACCAAGTTTGTTAGACATGTGCTTAATCCGATGAGTAGATCTGAGGTCGCTAGAAAAGTTGTCAGAATTGACTACACGGCGAGTTGATGTGGCCGGAGTGAGACACGGTCATTACATGTGCCGCCGGAATTGACTACGGTGAGTTGATATGACCGGTGCAACAAGTTGATGTGACCGAAGTGAGACATGGCCACTAGATGTGTCACCGGAATTGACTAAACGACGAGTTGATGGGACCGAAAAAGGCCCGTTGGAAGAGGACCTGTCGGAAAGAGGGCTTGTCGGAAAAGAGGGCTACCGAAAAGGGTTATTCGTTAAAGAGGGCCGCCTTGAAGAAAAAGGGTTATCGGAAAGGGACTGTCGAGAGGAAAAGATGGTAATTCGGAAAATAAGGCGGGCTGGAAAATAGAGACTCTTAGAAAAGTGGTCAGATAAGTGGCTTTGATACCATTTGAAGAGAAAAATAACTCTTTGATTTTCATTCCTTAAAGAAGTGAGGGAGCATACATATTTATACTCTTAAGTGTTATAGCAAATAAAGGAAACAAAGTTAGAGTTTAATGAGGAGACTAAAGGGAAAAGGAAAGAAAGAAAATATTCCTAAATGGATTAGGAAACTAATCCTTAATTGTATCCACTTTGTGGAGTTGGAATAGCTTGTACATAGCTAGACTGGCCGGGCGGTGTCGCAACCAAGCACGCATGATAGGGTGGGCAGTGCTCACGACATAGCGGCGCCGGCGGCCAGTGCGTAGTGCGTGCCACGTGCGCGGTGTGCTGCGACCCGAGCTAAACAATGCATTGCATTGTGCCTTTGTTTAGTCCTTTGTTCATGGATTGTTCACTAACACTGTTAAAAAAAGAAGAAGAAAATTTTAACCCCCGGGATTGGGGCGTCACAGATTACACTAACTGTACAAGGAAAATGCACTAACTGTACAAGGGGTGTACAAGCTTACACTTTTCATAGGATTTGTATATTTTTTCATCTGAAATTTCTTTCCAAGGTCATACTCCTATACACCAACACGTGATATTCTTTATACACATTGGTGGAAGCCAAAAATAACGCTTACTAAATTAATAACATAGGACATGTTTATGTTATAAACGTCCCCAAATTAAAACTACGTAAACTATTAATTAGTTTCTTTTTTTATAATTTATTTTATCAAAAAAATGGAAATATTCATATATTAGAATTTAATAAGGGAAAAACATGAATTTGTTATAGTGTACAAGGTAATTACATTAACTGTATAAGGCAAATGAACTAACTATATAAGGGGTGTACAAGCTCACACTTCTCATAGGATTTGCATATTCTTCCATTTGAAATCTCTTTCCAAGGTTATACTCACCTGACAACGTAATATTCTTTATACACCTTTGGTGCAGGCCAAAATAGTAACACTAAATTAATAACATAGGACATGTTTATGTTGTAAATGTCCCCAATTTAAAAATACGTAAACTATTAATTAGTTTCTTTTTTTATAATTTATTTCATCAAAAAAATGGAAATATTCATATATTATAATTTAACAAGGGAAAAACATGAATTTATTTATAGTGTCATAAGGTGATTACATTAAGCTGTATAGAACAAATGAACTAAGCGTATAAGAAATTGTACAAGCTCACACTTCATAGGATTTGCATATTTTCCATTTGAAATCTCTTTCCAAAAGGTCGTACTCTATGCAAACACGTGATATTCTTTATACACACATTGGTGGAAGCCAAAATAGCAACACTAAATTAATAATATAGGACCTTGTTTGTGTTGTAAACGTCCCGATTTAAAAATATAAACTAGTAATTAGTTTCTTTTATAATTTATTTCATCAAAAAAATGAAAAGATTCATATATTAATATTTAACAAGGGAAAAACACGAATTTGTTATAGTGTACAAGGTGATTACACTAAGTGTACAAGTCAAATGAACTAACTAAGGGGTGTACAAGCTTACACTTCTCATATGATTTGTATATTTTTCCATCTGAAATCTCTTTCCAAGGTCGTACTCTTCTACACCAATACGTGATATTCTTTATATGCATAGGTGGAAGCCAAAAATAGCGCTTACTAAATGCATAACATAGGACATGCTTATGTTGTAAATGTCCCAAATTTCAAAAATACATAAACTAGTAATTAGTTTCTTTTTTTATAATTTATTTCATAAAAAAAAATGGAAAGATTCATATATCAGAATTTAACAAGGAAAAACATGAATTTGTTATAGTGTACAAGGTGACTATACTAACTGTAGAAGGTAAATGTACTAACTGTACAAGGGGTGTACAAGCTTACACTTCTTATAGGATTTGCATATTTTTCTATTTGAAATCTTTTTCCAAGGTCGTACTTCTATACACCAACACGTGATAGTCCATCATTTTGTTGCATAAGTTTATCTCCCACATAAATGTAATAATAAATGTGCATTATGCGAGTCCATAGCCTATTTCAAATATAAAAAATAACCTTAAACTATTTAACAAATATTTATTCAAGATAAAAAACATTTATTCAAATCTTTTTGCATATGAAGGCTGAACTTTGAAAATATCATAAAAAAAAAAACCCTAAATTGGTTTTTAGTACAATGGAGGCCAAATTCGGGTTGTTGAGACTCCATTTGCAATAAATAAATAAAAACAAATTTCGGGTTTTGTTAACTGCAGCTATTTTCAAAATGAAACAGAAGCACACTGATGAAGTATAACCAATCCACAAAATCCAAAAATAACCAAGACTCATCCCCAGTGCATGTTAATTATGAACATAGAAAGAAAGAGCTTAGACAGGATGAACAAAATCTAGGACATGGCAAACAAGACATTAGCATATAAAGAGCTTCCAGATTTTTTAAGGGGGAATTATACTTTAGGGTTAGAGGAGACCTCATATTTTATAAAGAGTCCATAAAACCACTAAAATTAAACACAAGGCTATAGAACTTGATAAGACAAAAATACCCCTTGATAAATTAATTTTCCTAACCAAACCCACCCCACCCACCCCACTCACCTTTTCCCCCACCAGTCTCTCCCGGCCACAACACCCCATTTCAGCCTCCCACATTCCTTTCTTTGTTTTCTCTTTTAAATGCACCGATTTTATGATTTTTAATTTTTAATTTTTAATTAATTGGATTAGATAATATCTTAATTTAATTTATTTTGAAGATCTACTTAATTTTTGTGAATCGTGAAGATCTACTTAATTACAAAATATTTTTAAAATTTTATTCATTCACTGTTTTTAGTTTCTTTATTAAAATATTATTTTGTGTAATAAATATATTAAAGTAAATTAACATTTAATATAAGTACATTGACATATAGCAATAATTAATCTAATAAATACTAATATTTTAGATTATATATAATACATTTTATTTATGATTTTTTTTTATTTTCTTATTTTGCATACTTTCATGTTTTAAAGAAAAAATAAGGATTGTTGTGGTGTACAAGATGATTACAATAAATATACAAGACAATTGTATTAAATGTACAAAGGGTGTACAAGTTTGCATTTCTCATAAGGTGTGAATAGTTTTTTATGTGAAATATTTTTGTTATGTTGTATGTTATACTTAAGACATACTTTATACACATTTGTGGATGTCATACTTAGCTCCCACAAAATAAATAACCTAGTACATGTTTATACTATAAACTTCCTTATTTAAAAATATGGAAAATATAGTTGATATAATTTTTTTTCTCTTATTTTCTTCACCACAACAATGGTAACATGCATATACTAATTTTTAATAAGGAAAAATAGGGATTTTTTTTGTAGTGTACAAGGTGATTACACTAACTGTAAAAGTCAAATGTACTAATTGTAGAATAGGTGTACTATGAAAACCTGGATAAATTTGAAATTTTTCATGAAACGGTAAATTGTCGCTGTAGTACAGGTTGCAAACCTGGAACTTCTCTAGATCTCGGATGACGAAACGAACCTCACTATTGGATTTGTCTTGCGAAATCTAGTTACTCGGCTGAATTAGCGTTAGTTCGAGAGGTGGAGCTGGAATTTAGCGTTTTGAGACGAAACGAACGAATGGCTTGGTGACATGTGGCATGATGCCACATGGCACCATGCCCATGGAATGAGGGCCATGTGTATGACCACATGGCCTCATGCATGGGGAAAAGAGTGAGGGGGTGACACATGAGAGCCTGTGTCACCACCACTTGATCCCACACCAATTTGAGTGGGAAAAGAGTTGGGTGGATGAAATAGAAAAAGCATGGAAGGAGAGAGAAGGGAAAAGCAAAAAGTGGAAGGGAAGGTGTGCGTGGGGAGAGAGGAGAGGAAACCAGAATAGGAGAGAAAAAAAAACAAAGAGAAAAGAAAAACATAAAAGAAGAAGAAAATAGAAGAAAAATGAGGAAGAAAGAAAAGGAAGAGAGGGAATGGAAAGAGGAAAAGGAAGGAGTGTCGCGCAGTGAGTAGACCTGGATGGCGAAGAACCCGGAACTGCGCTACAAGAAGTAGGTTTCCTCCTACTTCGGTTCATTTCACACCTAGGGGCCGTGTATGAGCCTAACGATTTTGCCCCACTTCGTGGCGAATTATTTCATTGTGTAATCTATGGGACAGTCATGAATCGAGTATATGAGTTCTCGGGACCATCAAGGCCAAGCATGGCATCTTGAAGGCAGAGGCAAATATGGGCGAGAATAGAAAGCGAGGGGTATGCCGAGATTTTTCGCACCATCATCTTGAATCGGCGGCGCCTTCTTAGAAGGCCATAACTCCCAGATCCGAACTCCAGATTTACAACGTTCTGGAGCTACGAAAGCACATTGATTAAATTTACTTAGATGAAGTTCTTAGCCAAACCATGGGCTTAGTAATTAAATTTCAGGTCACGAGATGGTTGAGGAAGCGATCGGATTACGGTTTCGAAACACCTTTCGGAACCGGGTTTAATATCTGAAATACTCGGAGCTTCGTATGGCATGAAGCGGAAATTGCTTCTTCGAAATTTTTGTGTGATATTTATAAAGCTAGAATTTACGGACTAAGTCTAGAATTTTCCCCGGAGGCCAAATATGTGGATTTATGGCTGAAAATGGCTAATGTGTGTTATTACTGTAAATTGAATAATATGTTAATGTGTGAAATTATGTTATATATGTGAGATAAAAATTAAAATAATTATATGCATTAAACATAATTTATCCATGATACTTGACATGTAATGTGTAATTTATATGTTGCATGTGACACGTAGCGTACATGTAGCATGAAATGACATGCAATGACACTTGCATTACATTTATGCTCGGGGCATCGCATGACATGAGTGTGGTCATGGAAATGATGAAATACAATGTTTAGGGTTGATGGCACATGAGAATGCAAATGATTTTCGGAGATTGTCTGATATACTTTTGAATTATACCACAGCAGTTTTATAACATGTTTAGGGTATAATAAAAGTAAAAGTATATTTTTCCAGAATAAAATAAGGCTAAAAATAAAATAAGCAAAACCCGAAATTTGTACAAGATACAAGGGTAAAAGTGGAATTTGTCAAAACAATATATAAAGGTCATATGATAAAAAGATTATAGGCTAAAGTGGAAATATGAATAACTTGATTTGCAAATAGAAGAGAGATGAAGGACCAAATAATAAAAAAAGAAGAATAAAAGCAAAATATTTCATTTTGGTCTCTCATTTTTGGAGAGAGCTCCAACGTGAAGAAGAAGAGAGGAGAAAGAGAGAAGAGGAGAGAAGAAGAAGGAAGAAGAGAAGAAGAAATAAAGGTATGGATTACAATGGACTTTTTGTATGGGAATTGTTTGTATGGATATTAGTTTGTTCCATTTCTAGGGTTAAGTTAGGAATTCATCGTAACCCTAGATTTGTTGAAAGTTGGGTTGGTAAAACCCTAGTTTGTATAAGATGAGTATGGAATCCTCCCTTTGAGTATGGATTCTTGGTTTATGATGTATGGATACCTATTTGGGTGTTAGGAAGTTAACCTAACTTACAAGTATTTGAGTTGGGTTTGGAAAAAACCCTAATTAATCTCTATGATTGGTTTTGGTTGGGTTAGAACACACTTGGGAGTTTTTTTCGATGATGCTTTTGGATTATTTTGGGGTTTTTGGTTGGATTTATGGAAAAAGGGATGAAATCAGTAAATCTGGGCAATTTCGAGGTCCTACGCCGCGGCGTAGGGGATCCCACGCAGCAGCGTAAGTCCACGCCATGGCGTGGCATGTCCACGCCGCGGCGCAGTTGATAGGGAGGCTTGGACAAGCCTCAAGTATGCCTCGGCGTAGGTCTAAGCCGCAGTGTAGCAATGCTAGGCGTAGCACTGTTCACAAACATGTGTTTTTGTCATGTTTTGCTATTCTATGATTCCGAGGATGATTTTTATAAGTGTATGAAAGGGTGCAATTCATGTTTGTAAGGTAAAGGAAAAATTAAATCGTACCTCGCCTCCTCGATGAAGCAAATGTTTGCAAACTTAATGCCCCTATGATAAGATAGTAAGTTCATGAACAAGTGCAAGTCTTCTATAAGTATAAGTTTGTTATATGAATTCATGAAAAGTATAATATTTATTCTTGTTATACTTCTTTGTAAGAGTATTTAATGCATCATAGTAATATGATCATGATAACATGTGTTATGAAAGTTAAAGAGAGAAAACACGTATAATTGTATTTATATGAAAAAGTGCAGAAATCTGATTAAATGTTTATAAGAAATTATTTGATAATGAATATCTCATAAGTATACATGATATCAATAGTTATTCATGTATATGAGATATCTTTTTCTGATACCTAAAAGATTGTTAAGAAAACATAATAAAACTGATTGCCTACTTATGGCCGGGTAGTTGGATAGATAGGCATGCCTATAGAGGTACAGTTGTTGTAGCATACAATTTATAGATATCAATGCCCCGTTTGGGTCGATGACATAGATCTGTTTAGGATATTATAAGCGTATTTAGATTAAATACGTATAGAGATCACTGTTTCGTACGGTCAGATGTTGTAATTTTCTACAGTTCTTTTCGAATCCATTTCTAAGGTATTTGCAAGCATTAAACATGAAAATTAGTAAAGTACTGCATAAATGGGTATATATAATACATAACATGATATGAGAAGCATAACACTGCTATGTGATGATAGTATACAATTACAAGAACAAGATGTAAAGTGTAAGATGACACAAAAAGTATATGAAATATAATAAGAAATGAAATATGATAAGACGAATAAGTATGATATATGCAGAAGTATATCTATAAATGATATGTTCAAAACATGAATAAGCATGTGTATATGTAAATGAATGTTAAAGGTATATGGTTGTACAAGGGTGGTGACCATATTGAAATTAAATCCATATGTATTAATTCCCACTAAGCTATAAACACGGGTGTTTCATCGTGTAGGTATAGGAGAAGCGAAGCAAA
Source organism: Tetrastigma voinierianum (assembly GCA_016808115.1). Classification (NCBI taxonomy): domain Eukaryota; kingdom Viridiplantae; phylum Streptophyta; class Magnoliopsida; order Vitales; family Vitaceae; genus Tetrastigma; species Tetrastigma voinierianum. The sequence goes on along the minus strand of JAEQBH010002035.1, from coordinate 188,670 downwards.
GTGGGACCTCCATGACAACCAAGGCCAACACCTTTACTAGGTGCCTTGAAGACCTTATGAATTACATTTTTGTATATGTTTTGTTTTGTAAACAATGTAAATATTGTAAATATTGAACACTTCCATATATGGAGCTTGTATATATTTGTAATCCATTTTTCTAAGTATTGTACAAGTTAAATGTTTAACATTATATGAATGAAACTCAACAAAAGTTATAAGTTTCCTAGTAACCAAAATAAAAAATAAATGACACCCTTGTGTAGGGGTGCCGAGTTGGGGGTGTCACACTTTAGTGGTATCTGAGCATCTCGGATCCGGTTCGGACTCGTCCATCGAGTCTGACCGAGAAGGGGTGGCTCTGAATGTTTTCGGAGTTGACCAGTAACGATCGGGTATCCCACACTATATCTCGAAGACTATCCAGCAAAAAAGATTTTGTTTTGGAAAGAGTGTGGTGGGAACACCCATGACGATTTTTCCGCCAGCATATGCATGTATGAGGGAATCAGTGAGGACTCAGGATTGGGTCATGATTAGTTCCATCTTATTCATGACATGTAGGCATTCAGGTGTGTGATTGTGTAACTGGCATTGCTTGTGTACTTAGGTGGGGAGTAGCCCTTATAGGAGATATATCTACTAGGCTTTGCTCACCCCGTCGTGGGATCACCCTTTCAGGTACACGAGAGGATGGTGCTCCTTCGAGCCGTGAGTATGAAGAGGGTCGGGTTGTGGCCTTGAACACTATGTTTGTAAAATATATTGGGACAATCTGTTTTGATATATTTTGGTTTGTAAAAGAGTTTTATATCAAAATCTTGTATAATAATATGGGAAGTTGTATATTTGCAAGAAAAATATAAAGAAATGAGTCACGTGGTCAGTTTACCAGATGGATATCAGATTACATCGGCGCTGAATATTTTACGGGTTGAGGCGGGTTGTCGGTGGATCCCCGGGTTGGAGCGTCACGAAGCAGTATCGGATCTTAGGTTAACGATTAGCTAGGAGCGTGGGTGGGGTATCCACCAGTGTTTTTGGATATTGGCTTGTCATAGGCGAGTTTCGAGTTAGGTATACAGCCACCCTGGATTAGTAGGCATAGGTGTAGAACAGTATAGGTATGCATTGATTTCTTTTGTGTTCTATGTATGTTCCACGGAGATGTATTGTGGTTGTGTGAATATATGCATGATAGAATGTGTATAGAAATTAAAGAACACTAAGGTTAGCAAACGTAACCTTAGGGGTTCGGAAAACGAATAAGCGTGATTATGTAGGAATGGTTATTTATTAGTGTTTGACATTGTGCACTACTAATGTGATAAATGAAAAGAGAGAATCTCAAATTGCTATCTTAACTTATGTAGATGGCAAGTCGAGGGCGTGGACGTGAGGTCGTCCACGGGCGTGTGACCGCCCGCACAGCTTTGATCGACGGGTGTAGGAGGTGATGGCGCATTTACCACCATTACCTGCAGACTAGTGTAGCCGGCCAGGTCAAGGAGGCTGATGACCTCGAAGGTTTAGAGCGCATCATCCTCCTACGTTCAAAGGGGAAGGGGACCCGGTGGTGGCTGACCATTGGTTCCGGCAAGTAGAGAGTGTTTTGGAGCTATGGAGATTACCTCTGATGTGACTTGAATCTGTCTGGCGACATTTCAGCTAGAAGATAAATCCTAGGTATGGTGGGATTGGGTGAAAACCTCCAGGGATTAGGAGGCCATGACATAGGTAGATTTTCGAGAGCTCTTTATGAGCAAGTTTTTTCCAGCATTGGCCAGGTATGCCAAGGCTCAGGAGTTTCTCAAGTTGAGACAGGGATCCATGACAGTACTCGAATACGTGGCTAAGTTCACAGAGTTAACACGTTTCGGGGATGATTATAATGGCCACGAGGATATGGCGAGGTCGAAATTTGAGGATGATGCAGAGTTGTCCATCAGGAATTAGAATTCTGGGACTTCTCCTATAGGATATGGACTCTATGGTCAGCACAACTATGGCTATAGAGAGAGAGATTGATGATGCTTGGAGCATCAAGATCACAGTGCTAGTGAGAAGAGGAAGGAGGATTAACCTTTTTCAAGCTCGAGAAAGAAGCAGAGGAATTTTATTCCTTGAAGACGTCTAGTACAAGGCCGTGGTTATCAGGGCTAAGGCCAAGGTAGAGGTGTTAGCCGGGTAGGGTCGATTATATGCTACCATTGTCAACAGCCTAGACATGTGAGAAAGGATTGCCCCTAGAGGCAGGGATCCCAGAGTTATGGGACACCACAGTTTCAAGCACCAGTGGGGCGTCTATAGACACCGTTTGTTCCTTCTTACCCTAAGATGGGCTAAAGGGACCAATTTCAGGCATAGGTTCTGCGAAGTGCAGCCTCGATCCACGAGACAGGTGAGAGGCCCAGTATGGAGAGAGGCCAAGTATGGGTTGAGAGGTAGGAGTCGGGGCCTGGCTTGGCACTTCAAGGACCTAGGGGCGTGTTTATGCCATAGTACCACGGGCGAGGTACATGCCAGAGCGATTAGTCGTGTAAGGGTATACTTTTGTTATCTAGCCTATGGGCAAAGATATTGCCCAGTTACGGTGCATCGCATTCATTTATTCTTGCATCATGTGTGGAGAGTTGGGCTTAAAGGTCGAGACCTTGCAGAAGCCGTTGTATGTGAGCTCTCCTTGGAACTAGGGTGAGTATTCAACGGATATGTCGCAATTGTGAGTTATAGATCTCCAGGATTCTACTCACAGTGGATTTGAGAGTCATGGACATGACTGAGTTTGATGTCATCCTCGGGATTGACTAGTTGACGACACACCTAGTCGTCATCGATTGTGATTGTAGGAGAATTACTGCCTACACACGAGATGGAGTTTGTGTTGTGTTTCAGGGGGATAAGCACGATGCTTTACCCTAGACTATGTACGACTCCAGCTGGCACGGATAGTTGAGGTTGGCTGTAGCTAAGCCACTGGAGGATGGTGAGACAAGGCGGTAGGTCTACCTCGGGTAGTTTGCGATGCACGGATGTTTTTGGATGAGTTCACCAGGATTACCCCAGCAGCGAGACATGAACTCCTGCATGGTTCCCATCCCCAGCACGTCGCTGTTTCTATGACTCCTGGCATAAGATGACACTAGTTGAGTTGCGGGAACTCAGGTCAACGGTAGGAATTGTTGGATAGAGGTTACCGTGGAGCCTAGTACTTCACCTTAGGCGCTCGGTTTTGTTTGCAAGAAGAAGATAAGACCCCTTGACTATTGATTAGCTGAGAATTGAGCAGGGTTACGATCGAAATCGGGTATCATGGAGGATTGATGATCTATTTGATCGGTTAAGGGAGAGCGCGAGAGTCTACTCCAAGATAGACCTTTGGAATTATCATCAATTGAGGTTAAGGAGGCGGAACATCCCTAAGAGCCTTGGTGTTCGAGACGGTTGTTGACAAAATCAAAACACACATGTACAGAATTTATGACACTATCACGAAGGACTATTAATTAATCCCGACAGAGGCGCCGCAAAACTTGTTGACAAAATCAAAACACATGTACAAATTTGAAACACTATCACCAAAAGGACTATTAATTAATCCTGAAACAGCAGGCGCCATAAAACTTGTTGACAAAATCAAAACACATGTACAAATTTATGACACTATCACCAAAGGACTATTAATTAATCCCCGGCAACGGCGCCATAAAACTTGACAAAATCAAAACACATGTACAAATTTATGACACTATCACCAAAGGACTATTAATTAATCCTCGGCAACGGCGCCATAAAACTTGTTGACAAATCAAAACACATGTACAAATTTATGACACTATCACCAAAGGACTATTAATTAATCCTCAACAACGAATATAAAACTTGTTGAAATTATAATATGTAGAACGAGGAAATCTCTTAAAATAAGTCATTTCAAAGCTTTGTTTTGATTTGCTATTCTGCAAGTGCAGGTCAACAAGTAGTAAAATGGATTTAAGTCCGGATGTCGATCCACGAGATCTCGAGAATTTTAAATCAGCTACCACATTTACTCAAGCTCCATACTATTTGGGCTGATGAAATGATGAGTAGAGTCGACATTCGGATCTTGGAAAGATTGAAGAACAAAGGAAATCTTGAAATAACCAACAAGGGAGATAAAGAATAAGAATAATGAATTTCTAATAAAGAAATGAATCTTGAATAGTTATCCTCAGACACATCGATAAGCGGTTATAGTGAACTATCAATTTCACCTTAGTTAAATCCTGATAGAATTTCTTGATTAACTCAAGTTTCAAAAATGTCAAGGCAATTGTGATGCGGTTGCTGGATCTCTCCACACTCCACATTTCATTATCCACAATTTTATGACTACGATTCTCTCGAATACGAAATTAGATAACTACATTTAAAAGGACTTCATGTCTGGGTATTTTTACTTGCGATACTTCATACCCATTTTATGAATTTATGAAGCATAACTCCCAAGTTATTGGTCAAGCAAGGATATACAACTTCCAGATTACTCCTCCTCGAAATTAGGATAGATCAACCTTTCCTTGATTAGATCTCAGCTAACACGGGATTGGACTCACTATCCGAATTGAGGTGAACTCTTTGCTTGTTTAAGTGGATAACTCATTCAACTCATTCTTGACTTCAAGTGAGAAGAGAATTTATCCAAGTGAACTTGCAAAGCGCAAAGGATCCCTAATAGCAGGTGGTATACCTTCAAGAACTAGGCGTTGCGAGGATTGTCTTCACATTATTAGCGCAGAGGGGCTTCCTTGAAATCGGGTGTGGCCAGCGATTCTTAGCAATTTATAAGAAAGCGGTATTCGGATCAAAAATCAATAAACAAAATCACAGTAAATTCGTGAAGTGAAATTAACAAGCGCTAGAAACGACTCACGGGAAAGATAATTCGACGATAACGTTCAATTAATGGGCGGATTCCTCGGTACTAAATTACGTCTGACATTCTCTGATCATAAGAAAAGCTACTTGAGTTGAAAGCTGAAACAATCGGAATTCCGAAATTTATGCGAACTGAAACATTCCGGGTAGTAATTTGAAAAGAAATAGAAATGCGCATTCGGCTTGGCTAAACGATAACATCAGTTCGGAAAATACAACGAAAATGAAAATCTGAAAACATAATCACGCTCTAAAAGCGATGGAAACAACAAAATAAAATAAAATATAAAAGAAAAGAAAGAAAAATGAGCTTTCAGCAATCCAGACCTCTAGAACACGTGGCGTAAGCTTCTTGAATAATTTGGATAAGTTGTGTGTATTTATAGGGTTCCTCAGTTGGGCCCTAATCGATGTAACTGCTTGTGGACTTAGTGGCGGGCTGAGTTCTTCAAGTCGCGACTTGAGTTTCCTTGTCGTGACATCATTGGTGTGACTTGATCCCACGTCCAGCGACCGGTGTACACTATATAGCCTTTATTTAGTCATTCTTGATGTGCTGACATCACCATCTTGTCAGCGACATCACTTCGACCCTTACGAGGTTTCCAGCGATGATTCACGATGTGAACTTCAATCGCTGTCGCGACCTCACTTATAAACTTCCTCCTTCAATGGCGGGTCCTATGTAGCGACTTAGACCTTATGTCGCGACATCAATATACGGCTGCGGTCTTCACTTGGCGACTTTTGATGTCGTGACCATGAAGTCTCCACGATTACATTCTTGATGTCACGACATCGGCGACCCTTGCACATCTCGGATGATCGTGGTGATAATCGCGACATCATGGCCTTATCGTGACATCCATTTCTAGTTCCTTGATCTTCAATGGTTGTTCACGATCGCCGGCGACATCGGAGATGTTGCGCGCATGGGCTCAGTCTCTACACCCTTTCAGCACGGATTTGTCATGATGTCGCGACCTCGGTTTTCTTGTCGCGACATCGGCTCCACATCTTGTTTCCTTGAGCGGGTGTCCTGATGTGTGACTTCAGCCTCTAGTTTGAAGCCTTTAGTTGATCTCCTCTTGATGTCTGACTTCGGCGGTAAGTCTACGCACAGTAACAACCGGTGTGGTTCTTGATGTCGCGACATCGGAGTCTTCTTAATCGCGACATCGCCTGCTGCTGTGAGTTTACCTGTGGTTGAGTGATGATGTCGCGACCTCGATTTTCTGTCGCGACATCATTCCTTTAATTTCTGCTCCTTCTTCCGCTGCCTATACTGTGTTCCCTGTCACGACATGCCTCAATTTCTCTTCAATCTTCTGAGGTCGACAGGCTGGGTGTGTAGATACAAAATCGCATCGGTGGCTTTCAGCGGATTTTTTTGTCATTTACGCTCTGTCAATTCACGCACTTTATTCCACTTATTCTTTGCATTTTCCATCTTTCTTGCTTCCTTCACGCTAATGACAAATTGGTGAGTTTCTTCATAATTCTGTATATTAAATATTAAATTTTAACTAAAAATCAAACAGAAAAATGGACTAAAAAGAGATGACTTTTAAGCTCATCAGCGGTATGGGCATTTCGTGCTCATAGTGATGCCTTTCGGATTAACGAATGCACCAGCGGCATTCATAGACCTCATGCATAGGGTGTTCCAACCCTATCTAGATCAATTTATGGTGGTCTTTGTTGACGACATCTTGATCTACTCCCAGTTAGAGAAAGAGCATGAGGATCATTTGAGGATTGTTCTCCAAGCCCTCAAAGAGCATCAGTTATATGCGAAGTTCAGTAAGTGCGAGTTTTGGCTTGCGAGGGTGGTACAGGGCATGTAATTAGTCGACCCGGGTGTCTCTATGCACCCGGAGAAGGTCGAGGTAGTTATGAGTTGGGAGAGACTGAAGTCAGTCTTTGAGATATGCGGTTCATTGAAGAAATCTCCCGACTAGCTACACCTATGATGAGGTTAACTCGGAAGAGGGCAAGTATGAGTGGGATGAATTGTGTGGTAAACATTCAAGAATTGAAAAAAGAGAGGCGACCGACTCCTATTCGATTGTCCCAAGGGGCCAGATGTACAATATCTTGCAATGCTTCGAAAGATGGATTGGGATGTGTTTTAATGCAGTCTGGGAGGGTTGTAGTTTATGGTTCTAGACAGTTGAAGAACCACGAGCGGAACTACCCCACACATGATATGGAGCTGGCGGCCATAGTCTTTGCCTTAAAGATTTGACACCATTATTTATACGATGAGCAATTTGAGGTGTTTTTAGACCATAAAAGTCTGAAGTACATCTTTACACAACGGGACCTCAACATGAGGTAACACAGATAGATGAAGTATCTGGAGAATTATGACTTCACTTTGCATTACTAGTAAGGCAAATGTAGTGGCTGATGCGCTCAGTCGGAAGTCACGAAGTCTTGGCTCAGGTGTAACCAGGAGTAGCAGATGCTCAAGGCTGTGGGACAGTTCAGACTTCTGATATAGTGATCGAGGCTCGAGGATCGTTAGGGAGTTTGGTAGCTCACATAACCGCATTGAGCAAAGTGATTGAGTCCTAGGGACAGGACGTAGAGTTGGTGTCCATTAGGCAGGTACAGGTGATGAGGGTGGACCATTCACACAGTCTTCAATATAGGGGACGGGTTGCAGTTCCCCAATTGACACATTTGAGAGAGGAGATCCCTATAAAGTTCCACTGCTCTCAGTTTGCAGTGCATCTAAGTGGCTCGAAGATGTACCATGATCTTCGTCGCAAGTATTATTGGAGGGGAATGAAGAGACATGTTGGGGATTTCATTTGACGGTGTCTCACGTGCCAGCAGGTAAAGGCTGAGCACCAGAGGCCAACGGGGCTACTCCAGCCACTGGAGGTAGTAGAGTGGAAGTGGTAACATATCACAATGGACTTTGTGATTCACTTTCCACGGACAGTATGGAAGCACGATGCAGTATGGGTGATAGTGGACCAACTCACTAAGTTGGCACATTTTCTAGCTATGCGGATGACCTTCACACTGGAGGAATTCTATAGGTTGTGTATACGAGAGATAGTCTGGCTACATGGAGTGTCAGTCTTTATTGTATCGGACAAAGATACCAGGTTTATGGCTCACTTTTGGAAGAGCTTCCAAAGGGTCATAGGTACACAATTGATAATGAGTACTGCATTTCATCCATAGACGGATGGTCAATCGAAGAGGACCATACAGGTGTTAGACGACATGTTGCGAGCATGCGTCCTGGATCTCAAGAGTAGCTGGGAGGAGCATTTTCCCTTGGTAGAGTTTGCCTACAACAACAATTATCAGGCGAGTATACAGATGGCGCCCTATGAGGCACTATATGGGAGACCGTGACGATCTCTAGTTTGTTGGACGGAGGTGGGAGAGAGCTCCACCACAGGTCCGGATTTGATCAGAGGAGACACCTTAGCGAAGGTGGACTTGATACGAAGACATCTTCTCATGGCTCAGAGCCGGCAGAAGAGTTACGCGGACAGGTGACGTCGAGCTTTAGAGTTTGAGGCAGGTGACCATGTCTTCCTCAGGTGATGCCTAAGAGAGGAGTGGTCAGATTTGGCATGTGACGGCTCGTGCCGTACCCGACCCGACCCAAAGGCTGAACCAGATCCGGGACCACGATCCTCTTTTTGAATCAAATTCCTTTTTCTTTTGTCAATCTAACACATTTCCAATGCTCATTTTGTAAAGGATATTTATCTTTATGAAAATATATTTGTATATACTAATTCAACTTAAAGGGGGCCCATCATTTTGTTTTCAATACATATTTTCCATTAAATATGGCATTACATGCCCATTGGTCCATTCACCCACCTTTATCCATTACAACCATTATAGCGTTTCAATACCAAAATATTTACAAAAACAAAATCGAGTTTGTACAAAAGTGTCAAATATATTTCATGAATCTGCGGTCGACTTTACTTCAACCAGTGGTATGGCGTTGACTTTGAATCGTTGCGGTGCTTTTAACCGTACTTGTTCACTTTCGGTACTTAGCGCGATGATAAAACAACGGCGCTAAGCATTTTCATGCCTAGTGGTTCTACTCTGATTCTCTCTCCATTTCGAGTTTAAGTAAATCATGCATTTTCATCGATGCCTTTGTATAATTTTTCAATGACCAATGCGGGGTACAATATATATATGTATATTTTCATTTCATATACATTCAATTATAATTCATTGGTCCATTTCAATCTATAACAGTTTCATATGCAATAAATCATTGAACCTAAATCATGCATTTCACAATTTTATTTTCATTTTTCCCTTAAGCAAATTTAACCTATGCTTTCGGTAGTATAGCGAATCACCGGCGATCCCAGCTGGGCAGGATGGTATAAAAATGTTTTATAACTTGATGCGGTCCTCTCTTGGGGCTGCGTGATTATTAAAAATCATTTCGTGAATACTACCGATATTGTCCCGCTAGGCTACGGATCGGAGTGACACATCATTACTTTCGGCGTAGTACTACTCATTTGACCCTTATTGGTATATCAATTTATCCTTAACTCGAATTTAATGGTTAACATTCTATTAAGGAGCTCAAATCATTCATAGAAATTTACAATAGTGTATATACATTTATATCCAAATATTTGGTTTCCAATTCTCATGCAATTTTTCATGTGCAATTCATTTCACAATCAGTTGTATCAAATCAATTTAAAACAAATCAATATGCAATTTATCATGGTCGTTTAAATAAATCCATTTATTTCATAATCGCCCAAGCATTTTGGAAATAGAGAGAGAGAAAGTGGAGAACAAACCAATTCATTTATAGCTGAAGACAGACACATGCATATTCATATAAAACCTTTTAGATTTATTTTGTCAAACAAAACACAAAATCGAAACAGGGAAGGAAATGTGAAGAACAAACCCAAAAAGGTTGTCGCTCTTCGATTCCTATTCTCGGAATCCCGTTCTTGGAAATTGAGTCCTCTTCTGTCCTTTAATCCATCACAAATATATCACTATCAAAAAAGAAAAAAATTAGTTGTGAATTCTAGGATTTTTTGTTAGGATTGATGTCTACCTAATACCTTCACTTACAAATTTTAAGGGACAAATAGTATATTTTCTCATGCTTCCCTTGAAAATGATATCTCCTATAAGTTTATTTTAGTAAAATTGGAATAATCTCATTTGGATCACCCAAACTCAGTTACGGCATTTTAATACTAAGCCCGGTCGGTATGCCTAGCTCCTTTCGGTTAGCTACTGTTATTCTAGATTTAAGGGGTCTTAACTCCATAAATTGGTAATAGATCCTTCTACGCATTTGAATATATGGTTCTAAGGTTTCTTCTCCAATTCGAATCATCTAATTTGGAACACCAAAACTCAAGTTATTGCATTTTACATCCAAACTACTCTAATTTGCAAAACAGAATCAAACTATTCTTGAACATAGCTCCACTTTGACAGATTTTTGGGCACTTTGGGGTTACAAATTGCATATACTTCCTTCAAGTAAATTATTCCCCTAGAAGTATAGTTTTGTCATAATTTTTAATCACTCAGATTTGGACAAGTGAAACTCAACTTCTGCGACGAAAAACCCGCAAACTACACCCAAACGAGAGACATGCCATTAGCTACCCAAAATTTACCTTTAATCCCATATTCGGGAGCCTTAGAGCTACAATTTGCTCCTAGTCCCTTATATAAATTTTTATCTCTAGATCATATGGTTCTTTACCAATTGGAATCACTCAATTTGGATGATTATAACTTAACTTATAGCCAAAACAAAAATAGGGGTTTTGAAAAATTTTTGAAAGCAACTCCTTTGAAATTTTATTTCCTTTATATAAAAATTCATCAACAACAATCCAAACAATAATATAACATCTTAGAGCAACCCCCAAAATTGAAATAAACCAATAAAAATCCATTTTACACAAAGCTAGGGTTTTTCTAATTCAAAGCAACAATCCAAACCCTGATACACCATGAAATCTTGCAATACAGCCTAAACGAACCAACTGTCAGCTGCTTTTATACCACATTTGGGGTTTTATTAAACCCCGAACACAAGTAGAAGGGGGTTAGGGGTTTGGTTTTCATACCTAAAATCTTGATTCTCTTTCCTTTCTTCTTCCTCCTTCTTGATCAACTTGTCCCTTGATTATATGGAGAAGAATCACAAATCCCTCTCTTATTCTCTCAACATGAATGTGCCCTAGCCTTTCTCCCTCTTTCCCTTTTTCCAAATGTGATCGCGCATTTACAAGACCAATTTGGGTCTTAAGAACTAAGTCTTCATAAGGCCTTGTTTGGCTTGCACATAAATTCCTATTTTCCATGTTTCTCATTTAACTCTTGTTTATTTTCATTTTACTTCATTTCATTTCATTTCATTTCATTTTAACATTTACCTCCTCATTTATAACCCTTAGGTCCTCATTTGAAATTTTACCAAATTTATTTGTCTATAAAATTCTTGAGGTTTTTATCATTTTCGTTTTTAGGTACATTTAAAACGTCGGAAAAATATAATATAATTTATTTCGCCCCAGACATGTTATAAAAGCGGTAGGGTATTTTCATGGTGTTACATGGCAGCGGGAATTAATTGTCATTTGAATTGGACCATTTGAGATACTCGAAAGGGTAGGCACAGTTGCATATCGGTTGGCGTTACCACCTAGTTTCTCAGGTGTCCATGAGGTGTTCCATGTCTCCATGCTTGAATCCTCGGATCCAATCCATTGCTTAATTTTACTTGGATCCGATTCATGTAGTGGATTAGGGCGGCGAAAGTTGATACGGATAGGACACTTAGGAGGGACCGGTATGTATTATGGACGTTAGGAAGCGGGTTTGCGGCCTTAGGCCTTAAGGCTAGTGAAAGTATTATGGAAACGTCGTGGAGTGGAGAAGGCAACATGGGAACCTGAGGACACGATGCGTGCCAGCTATCTCTTCCTATTTTGGGACGGAGGTACATGATTTGTCATTTAATGATAAAATAGTACATTTGCCATAATAAGACTTGAATGTATATGTGTGTAAATTTCGAGGATAAAATTCTTTTTAGTGGGGGAGAATGTGAAAACCCGAAAATTTTCACAAAACAGTAAATTGTCGCTATAGTACAGGTTGCAAACCTAGAAATTTTCTAGATCTCGGATGACAAAACGGACCTCACTGTTGGATTCGTCTCGTGAAATATAGTTACCCAGCCGAATTGCGCTGGATTCCGAGAAGGTTGGAATTTCATGTATTTCGAGGCAAAATGGACGAATGGCATGGTGACATGTGGCATGATGCCACATGGCACCACACCCACATGCCACATGTCACCACGCCCATGGGATGAGGGCCATGTGTACGACCACATGGCCTCATGCATGGGGGAAAGAGTGAGGGGGTGACACATGAGAGCCTATGTCACCACCACTTGATCCCACACCAATTTGAGTGGGAAAAGAGGTGGGTGGATGAAATAGAAAAAGAAAGGAAGGAGGGAGAAGGGAAAAGCAAAAAGTGGAAGGGAAGGTGTGCATGGGGAGAGAGGAGAGGAAACCAAAATAGGAGAGCAAAAAAAAAAACAAAATTAGGGAGAAAAAAAAAAAACGAAGGAAGAAAGAAAATAGAGAAGAAAACAAGGAAAGAAAGGAAGAGAGAGGGAGAAAGGAAGGAGTGTCGGTGAGAACGGACTCGGACGGTGAAGAACCGAGAGGCTGGCTATAAGAGTAGGTTTCTTCCTATAGGTTCATTTTACTCCTAGGCGGGTGTGAGGAATAACAATTTGCCCCACTTCGAGGCGAATTATTTCATTGTGTAAATTGTTTTTGGTTGTGGGAAGTTATGGACTGAGTATATGAGTTCCCGGGACCATCAAGGCCGAGCACAGTGTCCCGAAACTAAGCAAATATGGGCATAATGGAAAAGGGGGGTATGCCCGAATTTTCGCACTACCCTTGCGAATCAGTAGCGCCAACTTCGAACGGCCATAAGTCAGACTCTGATTTGCTCGTTCTTGGACTCTACAGAAAGCTCGTTGAGTCTAGAATTTAATAAGATGAAGTAGTGGGATGGGTCACGAACAGTTAAAGAACAGTCTATTTTGGTTTCCGGAACTTCTATTTTCGAGCAGGGTTAATATTAATGCTGGAGCTGCGTATGGCTTGAAATTGCTTGCTAAATTTTATTAGTATTTATAGTTGGAATTTACGGACTAAAAATTAAATTTTTCGAGCCAAATATGCTTGGATTTATGGCCGGGAATGGCTAATGTGTGTTATTACTATAAATTGAATAATATGATAATGTGTGAAATTATGTGATATATGTGGGATAAAAATGAAAATAATTATATGTATTAAATATAATTTATCCATGACACTTGACATGTAATGTGTGATTTATATGTTGCATGTGACACGTAGCATACATGTAGCATGAAATAACATGCAATGACACTTGCATTACATTTATGCACGGGGCATCGCATTACATGGGTGTGAGTGCATGGAAATGATTGACCCTGTGTTTGGGGTTCGATGGTACATCAAGAATGCAAATGATTTTCGGAGACTGTCCACAATACTTCTCGAAGACTGACCAAAGTACGTATCGGAGATTGTCCACAGTACTTCTCGGAGACTAACCAAAGTACATATAGAAGATTGTCCACAGTACTTCTTGGAGGCTGACCAAAGTATTGATTGGAGACTGTCCACACTATATCTCGGAGACTGTTCAATAAAAAAATAAAACAAAAAGATTTTGTTTTGGAAAAAGGGTCATGGACGGAATGCCGCAGCGGTTTTCGCATTTGGCATATGCGTGTGTGAGGAATCGGTGAGGGACTTGGGGATTAGGCATGATTGGTCGCATCTTATTCATGACGTAGGCATTCAAGTGTGTGATTGTGTAAGCGGCATTACAGTAATGCTGACAGGTGGGAGTAACCCTTGTAGGAGATATATCTATTGGGCTTTACTTACCTCATCATGGGATCAGCCTTTCAGGTACACGAGAGGACGACGCTCCTTCGAGGCCGTGAGTATGAAGAGGGTCAGGTTGTGGCCTTGAACATTATGTTTGTAAAATATATTGGGACAATTTGTTTTGATATATTTTAGTTTGTAAAAGAGTTGTATATCAAACTCTTGTATAATATGGGAAGTTGTATATTTCTGAGAAAAATATAAAAAGAAATAAGTCCTGTGAGATGGGTTGACCGGCTTGAACATCGGATCGTCAGTGCCAAGATATTCCATTTGGTTGTGGGTTGTCAACCAAACTCTCAGGTTGGGGCGTCACATGTACAAACTTTTATATCTCATAGGATTTTTATTTTTTTATTTTTTGAAATATTTTCCCTAAGTCATTAATAGTTTTTTTATTAAATATATATATATATATATATATATATTCAAATTTAGTAATTTATTTATTGCTATAGGTGAATGTATTTATAAATATTTTCATTTTTATAGTTCAAAAAAATGGAAAATGAAATGAAATTCATTTTTAAAGTAGTTTATTAAATGAATATGTATGAGATTAAAAAAAAACATAATGATGAGTGTGAGATCAAATAATATTTATAACAAATGTCCTCCATCAGTTAATTAAGAAAATAATAATTTGACATTTTAAAAATCAATTAAAATCCTTGAAGTAGAGTAGGCTTGTACACCCCTTATACAGTCAGTTCATGTCTTGTACAGTTAGTGAAAACACCTTGTAAAGTGTAATTCTATAAGTCTCATGAGCATATGCATGTGCTTCATTATTATGATTTATAAAAAAAAACAATAAACACAAATACATTTTCCATTACATGTGTGTTTCCTATTATTATTAGTTCTATTATATATTTATATATTTTTGTTTATTCTCATTTACTTTTGTGTTTAACAAAATTTTATTTTAAATGAGTTACCACCAAAAATAGATTTAAAATTTAAATTTTGAATTTAAAATTCATTATATGAAACTATTAATCTTTCATTTTAATTATTTACTGTAAGAGTTGATGAAAACTGATTTCTATCAAAAAGCACAAAAGAAAAAGGAATATGAAAAATGATTGAAAATTACTCTATAAAAGAAAAAAAGAAAAAAACTAGAGCGGGTGTGGCTAGGGAAACATGACATGATTGCCTGCATCTTGATTCAGAGGCAGGACAGGAAGAGGGTGGCCGACGGATTGGGTGGGCATGTGGGGTTCAAGGAAAGGAGGGTAGTATTGGTATTTTGGTTGCATATGCTGAGGATTCATTTGCGATATGAGTTTTGAGCTTACATTGGATGTTTTCATGGGTGTAATGTTAAATATAAGACCATAAAACCCTAAAGCATAATTGCGCATTTGAAAAATAAAGTATAAAAAGTTTATTACCAAATTAGTTTATTCATTCAAAAAAAGTGAATCTTTTGAAAGGTATAGATCTAAAAAGATTTAAAAATGTGTCTAAATACAAATTTTATTTACAATTTAAATTGTAAAGTCAATTTGTAATAAAAAGAAGTGAGATAAAGTATTATTTGTGGAAAAAATTAGAAAATGACAAATGGTCAAAGGTTAGGCTATTTCGCTTTAAACCTATAACAATAGTTCAAACTTGGTTTGCAAGTTAGTAAATTTAATTTTATAAAAGAAAAAAAGCTGAAACATTTTTCTTTTGAAAGCTAAATATTTTAATCGATATAATTAAATGGTTCACATTGGGTGAAGTCCACCTCTTCGTATCGTGTCTTGAAACGTTAAGCTGTTCTATGCGTATAGTTAAATATGGATAACTAAAAGCTTTTTAAAAGTAGTTAAATACTTTAAAGCTTGAAATGGGGGCAACAAAACTTAAGAATGGTTGAAATTTTATGCAAATTGATTAGACAACAAGTCAAAAAAAAAAAAAAAAAAGAAAGAAAGATGATATATATGGATTAAATACCTACAAGACAAAGATTAAGTACATAGATGGAGGAACTAATTACGTTAAAACACAAATTAATATAGCATAAAAATCTAAGATGAATTGATTGTGCAATACCATCCAAGAACAATAAGTGCAAATACAAAATCTGAGAAGACCAACAAATTAATTACAGAAAGCTAATATACATGAAAATCAGTTTTCAGTCAAGTTAAAGAAAAATGAAAATCTGGATCAGACACTTTGATTGCAGAGATTTGACAAAGATGGGAGTCTAGGAGCATTAAAAAGGAAAAGAATCAATATATAAATGTGAAAGTAATGAATGCTAGTGGTGCAAGAGATGTAATAAATAAAAAAAATCTATGTCTAAGCAAATTGAAAATGGAGATTTAATACACATGGGAACCTAGAAACATTAAATAGAAAAAGAATTAAAAAGTGTGTCGAATAATAATGAATGTGAAAAATAGAGCCCATGAAAGCCTCATTCTCTAAAACCCAATTTTAATAAACCCAGGTAATGCATTCATAGTGCCAAACACAACCTTAACACCTGCTGCAAAGTGGTAATAGCCACCCAAAACCCATACATCTCCTCTCTCTACCGGTCTCTAGGCCATAGTTGCAGAACTCCAACACACAACAGTAATAATATTCAGAGAAAAAAAAAAAGAGCAGCCCGACAAGTAGAAAGTGATGTCGAGATTAAATATATTCAGCCTAGTTTTATGCACAATAAATCACTATTCATTGAAGTCTCGAGGCATCCAATCCAATTTTATATATAACCTCGTCTATTGCACAGTTTCAAAATGGAGAAAATTGAATCTCACAAAAACCTTTAACCTTCTCCTCTTCCTCCCTTCAAAAAGTAAAGCACTTTATAAGCTTTCTCTCTATTATGACATAACAATCATGGTTCCATGAAAAATCCTTTCAACCATCGTTTTCCTCAAAAAACCCTCCCAATAAAAGGTGGCTCATCCCTCAAAATCCTCCAAAATGATTGCTTCTCCCTTAGGAAACCATAGTCTCTTTTTTTTTTTAAAACAATCCTCCCCAATCTTTCTTGGCCTTCAGAAAAGGGGAAAAATGGGCTACAATAATCTAATATTTGAGAAGCATCCCTTTTAATTACATTCTTATATATAGGCTATTGCAATCCGGAGCAGGACAAATGGATTTTAATGGTCACCTCGCTTGTGCCAACCAACATATCTGTCTTTCCAATTAATTCCCCCCAATCCCAATCATATATGTCTTCCTATTCTCAAAATCAACAATCTTTCCAAGTGGGTTTAATCAGTAGTAGCAGCCCCTATAATTCTCATCTTTCCTTTTCCCACCGAACAAACAACTTTCCTGAACCGTATCTCCCACAATTTTGGTAAGAATGGGTTTTGTTTGTTTGGCATATTTGTCAACAAAGAGAAAAAAAATGAAAAATGGAAATAAAAAGAAACAAAAAGCAAACGTCACTCGAAAAAATCCTCAAAAAAGACAATCATGAGAGCTGCGGATCCTAATGAAATTAAGCATGAATGGCAATCACAAAGAAGATGAGCCAATTGACAAAACTAGACAAAGCAAGCATAAAAGAAACCATTTCAAAGAAAAAATAAAAAAAGCCCATTTTTCAAGTTATTTGTCATTTTATATAAGGAAACCAACTCGATTCCTTTTTCTTTCTTTTCCTCCATTTTCGTTTTATTTTAGGATTTCAGTTTATAGGCATGGTACTCAATATTTGCAGCCATGCATGGTGCCCAATCCATGCAAAGATGGTGCTTTAGGCGTGTAGTCTTGGTGCTTAATGTCTGCATGTAATCATTAACTTCCCTAGTTTTTTGTAAATAATATATTTCAAATTCCTATTCAGTATTAATTCATTTTTGTAAATAATATTTTATAGAATAATTAATATTTGTTATATTATGTGTTCTTATAGAATAAGGAAAACTTTTAGGAATATCTCTATAAATATTCTGGGTCACTAAAGGAAAAAGTTATAAGAGAGATTTGGTGTGTGTATATTAGAATTAAGCTCAGATAAGCAAACTAGAGTTTGAATTAAGTTGGACCATTAAACTTATATGAGCTAATTATAGGCCCAAGTATATAAGTGGATTCAATGGCGCACTAAACCTATTATAAATATAACTTATATTTAGGTTGGGAGTAACAACAAAACCTTTTTGAGAGGAAGAGAATTTCTTTGTCCCATATATGAAAAGCAAAGGCCTTGGAGTTGTTCTTAGGGCCACACTCACGTAATTTAAGACTTTAAATCGGTTATTACTTTTAGGAAGATTCCGCGGATCAGTTTTGATATTACACTTTCAACCCAGGCGATGGAGCATGTTAGGTGCTGGGCGAGTTGGTAAACTTAGGCGTTGAACTCTACAAGAACCAAACAAAAGGATCCAATGGGGAATATGCATTGCCTCTCAGGTCACCTAAGTCGAGTTCAACAGGAAAGAAAGATCAGTGCTTTGAGTGAATTTTTTGAGTATAACTCAACGATGGAATCTTTGTTATTTATAGTAGATGTTTTTTGATTGGATGGTGATAAGGATTCTCTCTTATTGGATGAAATTTTCTTTCTGTATTTGTCGGATTAATAAGGGATAGTGGGAAACAGTGTGAGAATGATCCTACTGCTGGTGAGATTTGATTTGATTTGAATATGGGACCACGGCGCTATTAAGTGTTATCGACCTTGGGGTGGATGAATTGGGCTCGTTTGGTGACTGTGCAGAGAAACCAGGCGTTTGCTGGCTGTAAATCTTCCTTTGTCTTCCCACGGTGACTCAATGCTATTTTAAAATAGGTTGCCCCGACATGGTTACGACAGACGTGGGCAAGAACATACCAATTTCTCAGTGGGTCACGACTTCCACGTGTTCATTTCATTTGGTTTAGTTAGGGCTTTATCGCGTCAATGTCTGTGGTACTAATGCTTTTGACTTTCCGCTATTTCTCTAGTTCTTTTCGTTTCTTTCGAGAACATCCTACGACCGTTGTATTGTATTAACTGGCTTTCCTTCTCTGCGGGTTAGACCACTGCTTAAAACTGTTAACCTTTGTTCATATAATCTCTTTTGGTGTTTTGTATACCCTGACTGGTCGTCTTTCGTTATTCACAGGGTGCAGGTGATCTTCTGCCTTTTGGAGTGTTATGCGAGGCGTTAGGCTCAGCAGTTGGGTTTAGTCGACTTAGGAATTCTAATGGTCAGATTAGCTCCTGCTTCTTTGCAGTATGGGGGTGATTCCCTCTGTGGTGTCGGTTGGCGGATGGGTGGTGGAGATCCCCTGCTCGGCAAGCTAGTGGTTGCTCTTGAGATGCCAGGAGATCCACCTTGGGTAAAGGCAAGGACAAAATTGGTCATCCTGTGGGATCCACAGACATCTCCCGAGGTCGACCAAGTCTGCTTGTAGCGGGGTGGGGTCTAAGCAGGGTTGAGCCGTCATATGGGGAAGTCTTCGCAAGAACAGTAATATTTAGAGAAAAAAGAAGAAAAAAATAGAGTAGCCCGACATAAGAAGAGCTTTTTGAAATGACAAAAAATGAAAATAACGAATAAACATTGAACATAGATCCTATTGAAATGGTTTTTTTTTTTTTTTTAAAGAAGAAAAAAGATAAGCCATAAACCCAAAAATGACCAATCAACGTGTGAACACCAAAACTTGGAAACCCATCAACCTCAAACCCAGCAAAGTTTAAGCGTTTAATCCACAAGTAGAAAGTGATGTCGAGATTAAACATATTCAGCCTAGTTTTATGCACAATAAATCACCATTCATCAAGTCTCACAAGATCCAATCCAATTTATATATAATAATTCCTCGGCCTATTGCACAATTTCAAAATGGAGAAAACTGAATCTCCACCAAAAACCTTTAACTGTTTTTCCCCTTCCTCAATTCAAATATGGCATTTTTTTTTTAAATTTCTTATCAGCCTTCTCTGTTATAGGCTTATAGCTTAGTCCCCAAAGGTCGGCGTATATGAAATGTCATTTCCTTCATGTAGGAGTCTAAAGAGTCAGTAGGAGCCCAAACGTTTGTGAAGGTCTCACCTTTATTCCTATAAAAGTGAGGCTTCTCTTGTTTGGGAAATATACATACAATTTTTGTTTTTCCTTTTGTGATTTTGGCTGTGGTGATTAATTTAGAGGGTGTCATAGGTGATAGCTTCATCACGCCCGCTTGTCGAGTGGTATCAAGGTGCTCGTGTTTTCTTAGAGCACCGAAGGAGACGACGAATCTGTTTTAAGGAAATTGTGACTCCTCACAAGACTTGGCTTCATCGTCTATGTTTAACACTATTTCTCTTGTAATTGTTTTCTTATTTCTTTGTAATTTTCTACTCCATTTTTTTTGTTTCCCTAAAGGGAGTTCATAACATTCTTAAAATAGATTTGTGGAAAAAAAAAAGGGGAAATTTCTTTTTAAAGGATTTTTTTTTTTTTTTAAGAATTCGGTTGTTTCTGTTTTCTGGAAAAAAAAAATCTTGGAATGTTTTATTTAAGGAAGGAGATAAGTTCAAGGAGATAGTTGGATCTTTTTTGAATTGGGTTGTTTAAAAAAAATAAAATAAAATTAACGAAGGAGATAAGTTCAAGGAGATGCTTGATTTCCCTTGAATCTTGCCAAAAAAAAAACTTTGGAATATTTTTTTTAAGGAGATAAGTTCAAAGGAAAATGTTTTAAAAGAAAAACTTTAAAAAGCAATCAAACAAGTGGTTTGTTGGTTTACTAAAGGAAAATCCTAGTACAAAAGTACAAGGAAGTGGGTTTCTCAACTCAAATTAAGACATTCAAATGGTAAATGTTCTACCATTAAGGTACATGTTTAGTTGTGATATTCTCTGCGAGAAATATATGAGAAGGAGAGAAGCCTTTTAGGCTAAAACTCTACACTCACTTTGTAAGTATGGTTTCAATTTTTGCGGGTTCTAAGAGTCTTGAAAATTACAATACAGAGACGTTTGTCTAAGGAGTTTGGATTTTAAGTAGGACCGTTTGTGATCCCTCCACTCTTTCCTAGGAATGCTCTGTTATTTGTTATTTTCAATTATTCTAAGAATTGGTTTTTGGGAATTAAAAAAAAGATTGACACACATTCTACAATTTTGCAAATAAACAGACTCTGGTTCAGACACTATAGTTCCCACTGCATCTGCCCATGTGGCAACT
Organism: Tetrastigma voinierianum; assembly: GCA_016808115.1. Taxonomy (NCBI): domain Eukaryota; kingdom Viridiplantae; phylum Streptophyta; class Magnoliopsida; order Vitales; family Vitaceae; genus Tetrastigma; species Tetrastigma voinierianum. The sequence goes on along the minus strand of JAEQBH010002035.1, from coordinate 167,593 downwards.
CCTACTGTGACACAAGCGCCAGTGTTGCCTACTATTGTGCCTATCTCTATCTCACCTGGAGAAAAACCAAAGAAATTCAGTGGACTTAATTTCAAAAGGTGGTAGCAAAAGATGTTGTTCTACCTGACAACCTTGAATCTTGCGAGATTCTTGACGGAAGAAGCTCCAAAGCTCAAAGAAGATGAGCTTGATATCCATGTCATCAACGTTGTCGATGCTTGGAAACATTATAACTTATTGTGCAAGAATTGCGTCATGAATACGTTGACTGATTCTCTATACAATGTGTATACAGATAAGAAAACAACCAAGGAGCTATGAGAATCACTAGACTGGAAGTATAAAACCGAGGATGTCGGGGCCAAAAAGTTTGTCATAGGCCGATTCCTTGATTATAAAATGGTAGATTCCAAAACCGTGGTCAGTCAAGTCCAAACTCTGCTAATATTCACGAGATTCATGCCGAGGAATGATGTTGAAATGAACCTTCAAGTGGTAGCTATTATTGAGAAATCGCTCCTACTGAAGACTCTCAAAACTACCTCAAGTATAAGAGAAAGGAGATGAGCATCGAAGATTTGGTTATTAGACTTCGCATCGAAGAAGACAATAGAGGATTTGAGAAGAAAATGGCACACAATGCCAATGAAGCTATACAACTTTGTAGAACATCACAAAGTTTCTGCCTAAGAAGTGTGAATACAAAGGAAATGACCTGTTAGACCTAAAGGGGGAGTCTCTAAGAAGAAAGTTCCTAGGGAAATGTTTCAACCCGTGGAAGCAAGGTCAAGCGTATCTTCTGATTGTGGTACATGTGGTAGACCCGCCAAAGAGGAACAAACCCAAGGAAGCCAATGTGATTGACGACATCTCCAAGGATGTGTATGACATTGACCTCATGACTATAATCTCTGAGGTGAACTTAGTGGGATCCAATCCCAAGGAATGGTGGATTGACACTAGTGCTATTCGTTATGTAAAGCAGACAAGAAGATGTTCTCCATCTCTAAACCAATTGAGACTGGGAAAAGGTGTTCATGGGGAACTCGCCTACCTTAGAAATCAAAGGCCAAGAAAAGGAAGTGAAGATGACGTTTGGGAAAGAGTTGACTCTGACCAATGTCCTTTATGTCCCCGAACCAAAGAACTCCGGTATTTGTCTCCTTTATTGAATGGGCCATGGATTTTAAATGAGCTGAAGTTCGATAAATTTGTATTATCCAAAGTGGGAATGTATGTCGAAGGTTACATGAGCAAAGTGAAGCTCAATGTAATGACTCTTGTTAAGTCGAAATGAATAAAGCTAGTTCTTCTCGCTATATTCTTGATTTTAATCTATGGTGATGGTAGATTACACATGTTAATTATGATACATCGGGCAGAAATTAATTAACTTTAAATCATATACCAACTTTCCAAATTGATGCAAAGATAAATGTGAAACTTGTGTCAAGTAAAATTGACTGTGTCATCTTTTCAAAGGGTTGAAAGACACACCAACCTCTTGACTTAATCCATAGGTGATATATGTGATTCTAAGTTGTATAACAACAAGAGGTGGTAATAAATATTTTATTACCTTTAGGATGATAGCATCAAATACCTGTTATGTACTTACCTGGGGCAAAGTGGGCGATGAGGCGATAGCGAAATTTGTTCTCTACAAAAACGAAGTTGAGAATCAACTCAACATGAAAATTGAAGTGTTGAGAAGTGATCGAGGTGGTGAGTGTGAATCGTCATTTGTTGACTTTTGTGCTCAACATGGGATTATATACATGAAACCATAGCACCTTATTCGCCTCAATCCAACGGAGTAGCTTAGCCGTCTAATCGCACTTCAAAGAAATAATGAATGCAATGCTAATTAAGTTTTGGTCTACCACAAAACATGTGGGAGAAGTCATTTTATCTGCTAATTACTTTTGAATAAGATACCTAAAAAGACAGTAGAAAATACTCTATATGAGTTATGGAAAGGAATTAAATCATCCTATAAATACTTGCGAGTGTGTGGATGTCTAGCTAAAGTGGCAATACTTACCCAAAAAAGGTGAAAAATATGACCTGAAAACTATTGATTGCATCTTTTATTGGTTATACATAACAATGCTACTGCATTCCATTTCTTTGTTGATGAGTCGAATATCTCAAATATTCACAAGAACACAATAATGGAATCGAGCAATGCATCTTTCTTTGAAGATGTATTTTTGTGTAAATCCAAAGTAGATCAAAATTCATCAAAACGAGCTTTTGAGATTATTAATAAAAATAGTCAAGATGGAAATGATATTGGTGAGGTTGAACCTAGACGTAGTAAGAGAGGCATGATGTAAAATCTTTGGTCTAGATTTTGACTTACATGCTCGGTTAACCTCAAACTTATAAAGAGGTAGTGAATTCTAAAAGGGTCTCAAGGTGGAAAGAGGTTTCGCTGATAGTGAAATTGAATCCATATCACATAACCATACTGGGAACTAGAGGATTCTACCACTGGGGGTTGTAAACCTTGAGTTCCAAGTGGTTTTCAAGAGGAAAAGGAAAGTGGCGGATCAATTGACAAGTACAAAGCAAGAGTTGTGATCAAAGGCTACAAACAAACTGAGGGCTTGGATTATTTTGACACATATTCTCCTATAACGAGAATAAATTCTATATGATGGTGCCGTAATCATTTATCGAAACTCAAGTACATCGATGGATGTGAAAAACAGCTTTTTCTTGGGCGGAGATTTAGAGGAAGAAATCTACATGGAGCAGCCTAAGGGTTTTTCTACTCCGGGACAAGAAAAGAAAGTATGTGTTAAAACTTTTATATGGATTGGAAAACAAAACAAGGCATGAGAATGATAGGTCAGCACCATGGATTCTAAAATCGAATGTGACAAGTGTGTTTACGCCAAAGACGATGAACATGGATATTTCATTGTATGCTGCACGATGACATGCTTATTGTCGTGTAGTGATGATAAGATATTGTATCTCTATTTAAGAACATATTGGAACTCTAGGTTTGACATGAAAGATATGGGACTTAAGGATGTAATTTTAGAATAAAATCAAAGAACATTGTAATGACTCATTCTAAGTCGGGCCACACTATAGTTAACAATATTCTTGGGAAGTTTGATAAGGATAACTTTGGTGTGGCCAAAACACCTATAGATGTAACTCTACACTTGTCCAAGAATAAAAAGAGAGCAGTTTCTCGGTTAGAATACTCTGTATGATAGGCGCCTGAATGTACTTTAATGAGTTGTACACCGCATATGGCATATGCAAGCACAAATCCAGTAGATACACGAATTAATCCTCGAGTTAAGTATCAAGGGGCGAATAATGAGAGTATTAAAATAATTACGATTCACTATGATCATGGGTTGCACCACACAAGATATCTTCCGATGTACTTGAAGGATACAAAGGATGCCACTGATTCAATGTTAAAGACTCAAAATCCCAGAGGGTTATGTCTTTACATTTGGAGGTGCAACAGTATCATGGGAAATCCTCAAACAAATTGTTATTACAACTCCTAATGGAATCTAAATCTATAGCACTAGAAACAAATGTGGGGAAGAGTATCAATGTCACGACATTTTAGAGGATATACCAAGATGCATAAGGCCTCGTGCCTAAATATGCATACACCGTGATAATCACTTATACTGTAGAGCACAAAGTAGTATGTACAATGGTAAATCTAGACATATTCGTCATAGACACAATACCATTAGACAACTACTCTCAACTAGTGTTATCTCTATAGAATTTGTAAAATCTAAGGATAACATTGTGGATCCGCTAACCAAAGGGTTAAATAGAGACTTGGTTGAAAAGTCATTGAAGGCAATGGAACTAAAGCCCGTAAAAGAACAAGTCGATACAATGGATACCCAACCTAGCTGACTAGAGATCCCAAGATCTAGGTTCAAAGGGACAACTGAATTGTAAAGACTTGGATACAATCATCGGTGGGATATTATCTTCAGGCTCATTCCCGTGATGAACAATGATGCTCATAAGAAGGTTAAGTTTATGCTTAATGATCTCTATGATTAGAGAAGAGTATCACGCCTACCTTAATTTAAAGATCAATCATGTAAGAGTGAAATGGGGCAGTTATAGAGGGAATTGAATAGGGCACAATTCCTATTAAACTCTTGTATAACTAGGCGCATGTCCATGTCCAAAATGGACATAAAAGTGAGAACTAAAATGTGTTAGGAAGATTCTTGTGTGGAATATGTCATCGTCTACACCAATGGGCGTAACGTGTAGCCAAGGACATCATGTCTAATGCTTAGTTAGTAGAGTAAACATATTTCTATAAGGGAAGGTTCAAAAGGTAGCCCTACCTCCTATGTGTTTCTCAACCGATGAATTTATCAATAGCCTGGGATCTTTGTACAGGAATGTCATTTATGTGGGAATTATTGAGTGAATGCATATCCATTGTAGATATGAATGTCATTTACTTTGTGGGGAAACAGTGTTGTATTGCAAGAGCCCAAACATTTGGTTTGTTGAGGTCAAGGTCTGCACCTTTATTCCTATAGCCACGTAGGCTTCTCTCGCTTAAGAAATATACATATACTTTTGTTTTCCTTTGTGAGTTTGCCGTGTGACACCGTCGAGGGTGTCATATGATAGCTCGACTGGTCACCTCGCCGCCTAATAGTATTAAGGTGCTGAGGTGTCGCCGTATGTCATTTTATTCGGGGAGCACAGACATCGACGTTGTTTTTCCGAGCATCAAGAAGACGACAAACTGCTTTTTAAGGAGATTATACTCAAAGACTCCCGGCTTCACTGCCTCGCTTAACACTATTTCTCTTGCAATTGTTTTCTTATTTCTTTGCACTTTCTCCTCCATCTTTTTGAGGTTTCTTCCCTCGGGAGGGAGTTCATAACACTTGCCCATGAAAAATCCTTTAAACCCTCGTTTTTCCTCCAAAAATGGCTCCTCTCCCAATAAATGGTGGCTCACCCCTCATAATCCTCCAAAATGATTGCCTCTCCCTTAGGAAACCATAGTCTTTTTTTTTTTTTTATTAAACAATCCTCCCCAATATTTCCAAGTGGGTTTAATGAGAGAAGTGCTCTCAGACTCCCATCTTCCTTTTCCCACCAAAAAAACAAACAACTTTCCTAGATAGCATCTCTCACAATTCTGGTGAGAATGGGTTTTTTTTTGTTTGGCATATTTCTCAACAAAGAGAAAAAAAAAAGAAAAATGGAAACGAAAATGAACAAAAAGCAAACATCACTCAAACAAATCCTCAAGAAAGACAACCATGAGAGCTACGGATCCTAATGAAATTAAGCATGAATGACAATCACAAAGAAGATGAGACAATTGAAAAAACTAGACAAAGCAAGTATAAAAGAAACAATTTCAAAGCAAAAATAGAAACACATAATTGGCACCTGATGTAAAACCCGAGAAAAAGTCAATTTTTCTGAAAAAGGGTAAAACATTAATTTTGGTTTGAAACCCGGAAATTTTCTAGATCTCGGATGATGAAACGGACTTCACCGTTGAATTGGTCTCGCGAAATCTAGTTACCCATTTGACTTGGTCGACCGAGACAATCTAAATTTCATGTTTCGAGACAACTAGTGTCCGTGACACTTAAAGCATGTGACACATGGCGTTGATGAGATACATGGACCATGATGACACATGGCCATGAGGGAGAGGAGGAAGGAAGGTGGGGCCCTCACTTGGGATAGGAACAAACAAAAAGAAAAATAAAGAAAATAAAAATAAAAGGGAAAGGAGACAAGGTCATGTGGTGAAGGGAAAGTGGGAAACTTCCCCCCACTTTTGATCACCATGGAATGAAAGATATACAAGGAGGAAAAGCCAAAAAAACCAAAGAGGGGAAGAAAATCGGCTAGAGAAGGAAAACAGAGGAGAGAAAGGAAAAATGGGGAAGAAGGAAAAAGAGAGAAATTTTCGGTGTTCCGATGGTCGAAGCTCGATGGTCTGAGAATTAAAGGCAGTCCATGCAACGAGAGCTACACGTGGGTACCAAAATCAATGAGCTACAAACCCAAGAGGTAAATTTTCAAAATTTGTTTTATTTCTAGCTTATAGGCCATTTAATGGCATAAGTTTCCTTGATGTCATGGAGGGTTGATGAAGTTCAGTCCCAAAATTTTCGGGGACCGAGGTAGGAATCTCTTTGGGACTGCTTTTCAAAGAAACTCGATTGTGGTTAAGGTTTGGTTTTGATCCCGGGACTAATGTATTCGGGTTTTGTTGTGTGTTTGGTGTTTGGGGTTGCTTTAGCCGTGTACTGAAATGAAAAATGGACTAAATCGACGTGGATCGAGGGTGTCGAGGCTGGATGATCTTGTTAAATTGAGTCCCACCAAGAATCTTGTGTGTTATTAGTGGGGTTGAATAACATGTTGTTGTGTGAAAAAAAAAAAAAAGGCTCATGTTAATATATGTTTATGATGGATGAATTATATTTAAAAATATAATTATCCATGATTTGATAATGTTAGAACAGCTCATTATGCCTATAACATGATATGGCATGAAATGACATTCAAGATTTCATATGCATGGACACTCCGTATAGTATTGATGTGCATATCGTGGGTCATTCACCATACTTAGAATGGGTGGTGAGTTTAAATGGGACAATGTCCAAAATTGAGACTCACGATTGCATAACATGAAAAAGGAAAATAATACGTGTGTTGGGCGGAGTAAGATGGGGTAGATCCCCCCAGGGTGAAAGACCCAATTCATTCGCCATTAGACATGATCACCGACGATGAAAGACCGTAAAAATGTTGGAAAGGTGCGAAGCGTCCTGCGGTGTAAACCCGAAAATCCGTGGCCCATAAATGCATAAAAACGTGGGATTTGATGAAATCAAATGAACATTGGAGTATTTTTCAATGGGTCTTGAGTTTTAAAACAAAGATTTTGGAGTTTGAGTTTAGAAAGAGTCATTGGGTGAAACACCAATGACAAGTTTTCACACTTGGCATTTGCATGTGTGAGGGAGTCGATCAGGACTCGGGTTATGGGCATGAGGAGTCTCATTGCATTCATGACTTGTAATGTTCCATGGTAGGATTACACTTACATGAAATGTGATATGATCGGGTGTGTAAAGACGGTAAAGCAGCACTTAGCGGAGTAGCCCTTGTAGGAGAATTTCCTCTATTGGGCATTGCTCACCCCGTCGTGGGGAAATATTTTCAGGTACTGGGGGTACATAGGGAGCCAAATCACATCAAAGATCTTAGTGTGAAAAAAAGGCCAGACTATGGCTTATTTTGTTTTGTAAATATTCTCGATAAAAATATCCACTTGTATATGTACATGAGAAGTTTTGTAATAAAACTTATTTTTAGACTTTTTTCATTTAGTGTTAATAGTTTTCAAGATTTTAGTAATGCATGAAAATGTGTATAGTGGCGTGAGTAAGGAAATTTACTACATTTGGGTGAGAGTATGAGGTGCAGAAATGGCCTAGAAAGGCTAATACATCGTTACGAAGTTTCGTCGAGATGTAGATTCTGTCACATAGAGTCGGCTACCGTGGTCACGACATGGTTCTGGCGTCGCAACATAGCTCCTGCCGCAGCGAAAGGTCGGGCCGGCATGCATTTTCCTCGCCGATGTAGTTATACCGCCTTTCACGCGACAACCACCGTGCCGCGACAATGTTTTTGCTTTTTTATTCGTGACAATTTCACGATATTCACTTGTTGCGACCGTGACTGGCCGAGGCAAGAGATCGGGTTATGGCTGCGGGCTCGTCACGCTGGGCGACTCGATCGCCGAGCAGATTGTAAAAATGTGACGAGTCCATTGTTGTGTCGCGACAGAGCATTCTATGTCGCGACATAGCGTGCCGCACCAAAGTGGCATAAGCGCGCACAACATTTCACATGTCGCGGACAGAGTTGGTCGCCAGGAGTTCTTTGTCGCAACAGAGGATTTGGTGATGACAAGAGTTGGCCACAGTTAAGAGTTTTATCGCGACGAATGGGTGTTAGTGCCGCCACAAAGTGTGGCCAAATGGAGAGGTTATGTGTTGCGACAGAGCAATTCTATGTCGCGACATAGTCACAAACCGAAAGATTTTCTGCGACAGAGATTTTTAGGCCGCTGGCGTGAATACAAGGCAAGGTAACATACATACGGAGAGCTGGCCAGGTAGGAGAATTTATGTAAAGGACAGAGATTTCTAGGTCAGGACAAAGCCGCCACGACAAAGTTATGTCGCCACAACAAAGACGGGCGCATGGTTGCGCAGTTTGACAGACCAGGCCGCGCTGACAGCCCAGCGTCGCACGCATCGGGCGCGACAGGCGCTGGCGTCATATGATCGGGCGACAACACGCTGGAGAGGCGCTTTGCCACGCACGATCGAGACGCCTGCTTCTACAACAGAGCCGCACGCACGATGCATGCGCGATGCGATCGATGCGTACACTAAGAGGCGCGATGATGTGACTCCTGGTAGGCGAGCACGATAAGGACGCAGCACGACAAAGGAATTGCCGCGACATAGATTCTCTCACAATAAGAAGACTCATCCAGAGCTAAAAAAAAGACCCTTGGATTTGGCGCCAATAATTTGAAACAAAACAAAAATGAAAAAAGAAAATGATTTGGGGGCAATGGAAAGTCCAAGAACGATTGGATGAAAGGAAGATAATTCGCACTGAATTGACGGAGAACTGCGCCCTCAAAAACAAAAACAAAAATGAAAAAAGAAAATGATTTGGGGACAAAGAAAAGTCCGAGAACGATTGGAGGAAAGGAAGAGAAATTCGTACTTGGAAATCTGATTTAGGGTTAGGATGATGGAATGAAATCCTAGCTTCGGAATGATGATAGGCGGCGATTCTGGGATGCGAGAGGAAATATTCTCTTCCTTTTTCTCCTAAAAGGAACGGTTTCTCCTCTTTAGAGACTAAAATCCTCTCTTGCGTATGGTTATCTCTCCTTGCAAGAGCAAAATAGTCGGGCTTCAAAAATGTATGGAGTAGTCTCCTCCATTCTTTGTTCTGAAAATTCTTTTTTTCCAATTCTCAACAAGTGTAATCTTAGGTAGTTACGAGAATTTCATTTCTTAAAGTTAATTTTTTAGTTGGATTCATGGGTCTTATGCTCCATTAGAGAAGGAGGCACTTGATAAACAGGCCTCGACCTCAAGACATAATCTCCCCCACACCTAAAAAGCCGGAAAAAGAAGAGAGAGAAAGTGCCACTTTTCAAGGGTATTATGGGCAATTTACCGTTGAAAGCACCTAAATAAACAGGCAATAATAGAACAAGCTGGACACTACAAATGGCATAAAAATAAATAAATTGAAAGGAAAAGAAAGAATATCATCTGGAACATAGGAAAGTTGGAGGAAAAGGAACTTTAATGAAAAATAATAGGAGAAATTGCAGTTATATGTTAAACACGTGAACTTGTGTTTGTTTCTCAAAGAAAATTAAATATAAAAACTAGTTAAAAACTTATGGATATTTTTATTTATTTAATTTTTATATTAATGAGTTAAAATAAATAAAATGAGTTTGAAGTAATAAACAAAAATAATTTATAGATTTTAACTCTATTTTTATTTTTTTTTTTTACTTTATTTACTTTTCTTTTAAAATATTTTAGGAAACAAATATTAAGTAATAATCAATTCCAAAGGAGACCTCTATTACTAATTTTTTTCTATCATCATAACATACAAAAAGAAACTAATTACCAATTATTTCTAGAAAATGCTAAACTAACTCTACACTATTGAATCCAGTAATTTTATCTTTCTTTTTTCCTTCTTTCATTTTCACTTTTTGAAAGAGATAAATTTATTGATTTAGATTAATAATACAATTGAATCAACAAGCTTCTGAAAAACTTAGAATCAAAAGTGCAAAAAATGATCGACACAAGACCTACACATTTGATAATCCAAAAATGTCTAAAATACCTAAGATTTTAGATCCGTAGCATACTCACGAAAATGATTTGATATGATGACTTTATCAGATCAAATTTTACCATCTGAACTGCTAATAAGGAAACTCATGAAAAAACTAACCGTCGATGACACAACTATCAATCGCAATGTGCCAGATTGACGATAAACACGTCGTTGGGTCAGGTCGACGAGAAACACGAAAATGTGTAAACCCAGATCGATATAAAAGAAACCACTTTATTAAAAAAAATTAAAACTCAAATTTTAGGAAGAAAAAAGTTTATTTCTCATCTCTAACAAACAAGGGTTTGAAAGCGGGAAAAGAGGGAGATCCTGGCTGGTTTCATGATGACTTTTTATTTTTACTTGATCAATATTTGTTTGAATGATTTTCTTAATTGGTTTGAACGGATCAATATGAAATGAAACTATCGCTAGATTTCTGAAGTTTGATTTCATTCCCAATCAACCTTTTACTTTAAGCTGACCCTACATATGACACCTTTATGACACTCTAAGGCCCTTACCTAGAACCAAGGCCCCATTTGTGTACTTAAAAAGTCCATAAAGGATTCCATTCAATTTGTTTGTCTCTTCAGTATGGGTATGAGAGGGCACATGAGCGAGAGTATTAAGAACATGATATTTATTTTTCTATTCCTGTATTTAATCAAATTGAATATATGACATAAAGTCGAAAAATGATGTCAGCGCAAACTTAACTCACACAAGTAGATATGGATATATTTAACACAAAAGGATTAAAATTCTTCAATTGGTTAATGCATTCATAAAATGAATAAACATAATAATTCGTTTGAAGGACAAATATTTCAGAATTTGGAGAAACCCCACCAACAAGAGATCAGGCAAAGCCAACCATAAATATCGCCATTCATCACAAACTGGCCGCGGCTCGTAATCACGTTAGCCCACAAATTCCTCTCCTGTGAGATGGGTCATGCACAAAGATTAATTGAGGACTTCTTCATGTTTAGAGATAGAGAGTTCTAGGGAGCTGCTACGATCCTTGCAAATCTTTCTTCCAACTTCTTATTTTTGTTTATACGCAGCAATGGAGCATTCACCACGGAGCTCTTATATCCAACTCACTAAAGGTGATCGGGACCCGCAAATCAGTGGAAGGATTAGATCTTGTTCAACAGCTATCAATCAGCGCGAAAAGGAATTTACCGGATATCTAAGAATAAAAAACTTGACATTTCCGGCCCAATTGCTCGCTACGTAATGGTTTGCTTTATGGCCCCAAATGTGCTTTAGATGCTTCAATAAAAATAAAGGTAGAGTTTTCATTTATCCCAGAACAGTTAAATAAATCAATGACATGTTAAAATTTCATGGAGTAGAAGATTACTATAGAATCTGTCCTGAAGATAAGAAAACGTAAGAGTGCTCACCCATGATCGAGTAATAAAACATCTGTTGAAAGAACCCATCATTCAATCGTCCAAGTAATGCATTTAGTTCTAGTAAAATAGACATGGAAGAGAGTGATGTTAGAACCTGAAACAATTCTCGGTCACTACCTTTTGATTTATTAGAAACCCAAAATAACAGCCAAAGACAATTCATTGAATTCTTTATCATTTTGCTATGTTTTGAACTAGGTAATTGAATCAAGTAGGAGTATTCCTCGTTGCTGCGTATCATATCCCAACATCGCTTCATGGAGTAAGAAGACTACTATAGAATCTCATTCTAAAGATGTAAGAAAAGGTAAGAGTGCTCACCCATGATCGGCACAAACATCCGTTGAAAGACCCATCATTCAATCATCCAAGTAATGTACTTAGTTCTAGTAAAATAGACATGAAAGAGAGGAAATTAGGAACTGAAAAACAATTTCTCGGTCACTACCTTTTCTCGATTTATTAGAAAACAAAATAAATGTACCTAAAGACAAGCCCTCTTATTATGTATCAATTCTACCAATTACCCATTTATTTGCTGTTTTGAACTAAGAAATCTTTGGAACTGGGCAGGACAAGCCCCCGGCTTGCTATGCGTATCATATCCCCACCACCACTGCCATTCTCAGGCCATCCATCTTACAGTTTCAGATTTTCCCTTGATTTTTAATCCTACTTAGATCATATCGCAGAGAAAATAAGAAACATATATTGAAGAAAATAAGGAAGTGCATTCACAATATTTAATCGCTGAGGACGAAAAAGGTATGTAGAGTATTGGGAAAAAATTGGTTTGACACTATTCATTCGTGATTGCGTGAGATAATATTGACTAGACTCTTTCAACCTAATCAGAAAAACGATTGTTAATTAAGTATTCAAAATATGATACATACACACGAGACTCTTGCTATATGGGCGACTTTGTTCTCATGGAGGCAAGATAAGAGATATGGAAGATAATGGATCCCTTTGGTACAGTGGACTTACATTGGCATACCATACTACGAGTTGTGTCGAAAGGATTTTAACCTCGAATTTTCTCAATCAAATTCTTTAAAGTCTTTTCAATACAAAAGTATTTTTAAGAATAGTGGTCTAACAATACCTACAACACTAAACAATAAAATTAATTGGCATATTGCTTCCAATGCATTATTTTTCTTTATAATGCCGACTGACCACTTCTGACCCATAGAAGAAGAATGATATTCCCACACAACTTTCAATGCGGGCTATTCCATGTAGTACGGAGGAAGACTTCCCATTGGCATACCATACTACTGATCTATGTATAATCAAATTCAATATTTGAAAAGCTGACCAAATCTTTGGAACGAAGTCACAAGATGATATATAACCTGAAAGTTCAAATCTCTTCGATTGGATGTGTATAAATAAGATCCATATTCATTGTTTGAAGTTAACAACATTTGAAGAGCGAAAGTTTGACAACAGAAGAAACGAAATGACAAGACCAAAAATCACTATAACAGTAAGAAATTTGCTCCGACATACAACATATCTATGTGGATGTCAGTAGAAGCAGAACTATTCGAACACTTGAGGAGAAACCCACCGACGAGAACTTGATTTTCAACTATAAACATGTCAATCGGAACAATCTATTCTTTCTTCTAAATTTAGCTTCCTTGGAAAAGTACCTTCCCAATCGAAAATCATCGGATTAATTTTGAGCATTAATGATATCAATCAGAATATACCTCAAAGCAAGCCTTGCTCAAAATCAAATCCATGTTTTCACACAGGTTCCTTCTAACCCGGGGCGTTGATGCAAATGATAGCTTGTGTCGGTTTCACATCTTTGCATGAGATCTAGAACTTTGAAAATCTAAGAACCACCATGTTCTTCTAATTCCTACTTCCCACTGAATGAAGAAAACGCCTTTTGAGGCTAGGGTGATGTGGTAGAAGACTCTCTTAAGCTACGGGTGATGATGATGAGGGTTAGTAACTAATGACATCAAGTCATGGAAAGAGTGACTTTGAATAAGTGACATGGAAGAGATTAGATCTTGTTCGAGATAGAATCTTTTCACTTCTTTAAAAATGGAAAAATGTTCATTCTCAATTAGCAAAGAAAGAAATTTACCTTTAGATATTTACGAATGAAAAACTTGGGAGTGATCTAGGTACCTTTCTGCAAGAATGGCTTGAGCTTATGATTCCGTGGCCTAGGCTTTAGATGCTTCTCAATTAATTACAAATGCAAGGGTAGAGTTTTCATTTATCCTGTAATAACATTAAATGAATCAATTAAAATTTGATGGAGTAAGAAGACTACTATGGAATCTCTCCTGAAGATGAAAAATAGATACGAGAGCTCACCCATGATCAAGAAAAATAACATCAGTTGAATAAACAACCATTCAATTGTCAAAGTAATGCATTTGGATATAGTAAAAAAGACATGAAAAGGGTGATGTGAGGAACTGAAAAAATTATGATCACTTTCAATTCATTGAAAAATTATCAAGAAACAACGACGAAACCAGTTCATTGAGTTAAAAAACTCCCTTCGACTACTATTTTTTAATAACGATTACATAGGAAACAAATCTGAAAGAACATTAAAATTGACACGAATGAGTGTATCCAACTATCTAATAAGAGGTTATGTACGCCATTTACCTTGAAGTGTTCTACTTGGTATGATGTGTCCACCTTGGAAGCGGTCATGGTTTGTTTTTTGAGCTCCAACTCAAGGTCTCATACAATTGGATACTGTCCACACTTATTTAATTCCTGTAATTTTTCTGGCTCTAACTCATGTGGGACTTTGGTCGCACTAAGTCACCCACAAACCCGGCCTCCTTGGATGGAATGCATTTGGACTTTGGTGATCACGGGAGCAGTCCTAACACATTCATGGAGCTACCAGTATTTGAGATCGCAAGGGTTTGGCATCTTCAATGGCTTTTGAAATAATAGCTGTGTGAAGGGAGACAAAAGTGAATAACAGGATAATCAACATGTCCAACAGCGTAGTAACAGCGGAAAAATACTTTGGATATTTACAAATGAAAATTTTTCAGCATCATTTGCTCACTTATGAAGGAAACGAGCTTATTCCATGCGAGCTTTAGATGGCTTCTATATATAAACTTTTAATCTTACACAAAGATTAAAAGCATCAATGAAAGCCTAAAAATTTATATATAGAAGCTCTTTTGTAAAAAAGAATTGGTGAGAGAGGTCACCCATGGTCTCTGTTAGATAACAAACCACCATTCGGTTGTCCGGCTAATGCATTTAGATCTATGATTAGACACGGAAAAAAAAGTCAAAAATAGCCATAGGCAGTTCAAAAACTCATTTGTCTAATAATTTTCTAAAAATAGTAACATACAACCTCGATGAAGAATCCATCCTTCTATCTTACACCAGCGGAGTACCATTGTTTGGGCTCGAACCGAAAAGTTAAAAACAAGAAGAAACGACATCAAAATTGACACACATACAAGGCGCATCAACTGTGCTTCTATAGGCGATTTTTTTACTTGGACTCCCCATCGGTGCGAGCTCTTTGAATAAAAAGAGTTAAACAATTAAAATTTGAATAAATTCAGTCTGATAGAATGCTTCATAAAATTATTACATTTGGAATTGTGGTTTTCAGTGATCCACTATAAACGTATTGGCATAAAATAGCTGTTGCTATCCTGCATGTTATTCCATAGTCACTGAAATCACCTAGAGACACTAGAAGTGGATTTGTAGAGTGCATCAACGAAAGGCTAAAGATCATTATCATTACCTATTCCTAAGGCTTGATTTTCCATTTGTAGTAGAAATTTTTTCTTTTTATGATGCCACAACAGCCGGTTCATCTGTGAGAAAGAAAATTGTGGCTCTTGACGGGGAAAATGATAAGGAAGGCATTCATGTAAGAATACAAATGAAATATGATAAAAGATTTTCATGGATTAAACATAAAACACATGGCGAAATGGAAGCAGGAGGATAAGGTCTTAAACGAACAATAGTAAAAGAAATTTGTATTTTCTAACTTTTTGTGAGTTTACAAGAAGAAGAGTAAGCATTTATAAGTAGTCCATGAAACAGGAACATAACCAATTAAGCCCATTAAGTTATATATCCCTTTTTGTTTTGCTTTTTACTGTCACGATCTCTTATGACCAAAAGTACCAAGGATGATAGAACCTGCCAAATAAATTAAGCGACCCATCCAGTTGAGTAGCAGTTATCTTAAGCTCATTCTTCTTTGAGTTTGGCAACATCGCTGTGAAAGTGCGAAATATTAAACTAAAAATCACATATGCTGGGAGCAGCAGGCATATGCTTCTTTGAGCTTAGAGTGACATCGGTGGCCAGTCTGGAATAAAAAATCACATACAAGTAGATATTCATTTGAAATAATCCAAATCTCTTCAATTGGTAAAACTAAAAATAAATTCAATACATAAATGCTGTTTGAAGTGACAACATAGTGCGGGGAAGGAAGTTAGATAAAAACAATGCCATGGATCACATTGTGAGGATTTTTCTTTGTAACCGTCGCATGGTGTAGAGTTCGTTTAGTATCAAAATTTTGAGAGATAATTATAGGAAGATGAACATTCTACCTTTGGGTTTCTTATGTTCCTTGAAAGAGCATTGAGCATCAATTGTTGAGATCGATGTCTCCTTCCTCCAAATCCCAGACAATCTATCCTTTCTTGATTCGAATCCTTGGAATTTGAAAGAGAGCTCGAAATTTGCTCTGCTCGAAAAGCTTGAACAATCTTAAAAATTTTACTATTTCAGTATCATAAAATCCTTCATATATTCTAAATGGCCTCATAACTAAAAACACATAGGCATAAGTTGTTGTTTACCTTGCACCTTTCCATGGTCATCTCAAAATAATTACTAATAAAAATTTTCTATGCTCGTCTTGGAACATTTGGAAGAGAGGGGTTTAAAAAATGATTATTAGTTTGGTTTTATAAATTAGCACATACAATTCCCCTTTTTTTAAATGAGAAAGGAAAAACTAAAAATAAATAAAATTTAAACTTAATAATTTATTAAAGGTTATTAATTATTTGATTCTTAGAAAATTTAGGGGAAATAGAGAAAACTTCTTGTCTTATTTGTTTGTTTGAGGAAAAAAAATAAAGAAAACCTAAATCTAATAGGAATTAACTTAACACTTCTGAGGAACCAAAAAGATTTTAGATGTTGTGAAATTCATAAGTTAAACCTGTTTACTTCTAATTAAATGAGTTTAATCAAACACATGAAATTGTGAACAAACATATTTTAGAAGCATTGAAGTTCAAGTTGAAACAAGTTTAAATATATGAATTGTCCATAAGATGATATAGGCGGCAATGGATAAAATATTGAATCAACGCGTATGTGATTATAAATTTAATGTTTGGTAAATTGAAGGAAGAAAAGCCAAAGCAATTTGCACCTTACTAACAAACGACTTACTAGAATGCTTTCGATAGAGTTGTTATATCCATGTTTTACTTTATCTTCTCTTAATTTATGAATAGCGCTATCAATGGTTCATTTAATTCATGCCAAATCAAAGGGCATGAAACGGCGTAGTTTATGATGGAAAGAAGGCTGTGAAAGAATTGCACAGCGGTCACTTGCGGTCGGACTTTGATTAAATCGACACGGAAATTTATCTCTATTTTTTTGGAGCGTGAGATATATAAGGCCATTCTTCCCCCTTTCTCAAAATGACATCGTTTTTCGATGAGAGCAGGTTAGGACACTCATATAAGTTTATGAGTTTATGTAGACGAAGATGGGGATGGCTCTTTATCTTTTAGGGAGAGTGCCCAGAACTTTGTGTGCCCAAGAACTTTGTGTACTACAAGAGGAGAATACGATCATAGATCATGCATTGCACCTTAAAGCTTTCGAACATAACACTTGAATGATTTTTCTGACGAGTGGACTTTGGTATGAAAGCCGATGAGCAGCAGGACTTTAACACTCCACCAGGCATCAAAAGAGATTATGGGAATTATATATATTCGAGGACAAATCGGGCGGCATATATCTCTTACAATAACCTGCAAGCATGATCAACACGGGAGTTCAATCACCAGAAATAGCGGATTCATCAGTGTTTCCTTGAAAGAAATAATATTAAGGCAGAAATGGACAGTGCAAATTTCGACGTTAATTACGTATAGCATTTATATAAGAACTTGAAGGTTCTATGTCTATCTTGCCTACTTTGTCATTTAGCCCATAGTTCCATTGTCACCGGTTGAAATTTGGAGCTTGTTTCAGTAGACACAATCCACAGGCCCGATCCTTGGGAATCAAAACTCATTCTGATTGACATTTCACAAATAACTCATATCTCTTCAATCAGGTCCAGCAGCATAAATGAATCCTATTCATTGTTTGAAATATTCATTTAAAAATATAGAACAAAGGACTGCAGGACATAACTAAATAACAAGGCCGCCAAATTACGGATGAGGGCTTTGCTAACTAACCATTGCTAGAACTTTAGACCCGGCAGGATGAGTATATTATATTTGGGAATGTTCGGAAGATAAATCTATAGAGATGAACCTTCTACTGTGAGTTTTTGTTCTTCTTGAGCAAAGTGAACATCAATAGTTCGGCACCCGGTAATCTCCCCTTCCTCCAATTCCTTCATTGGGAAAACTCATACGAAATTCATATTGAAACATTAAAAGTTTAACCATATATAGAGCCGCTACAAAGATACGAATTAGTAAGGGAACTCACCTACGATCTAGTAAAACAACATCATTATATAGAAACCACCATTCAAAGGTTTGTAAGCAGAGACTTGCTATTGTTATCTTGGCACCTCGAAATCTGCCATGGACATGGAGCTCCACCTTATGGAAATTTATCTGCTTCCGGGTTCCACACTTTGTTCCTTCACTGTTTGAAGTGACAAAAAAATTCTGCAAAAAAGGGAGTTCGACATTGAGCTTTAGAGAGAGACAAAATGACTAGAATAGAAAATGTTGCTGCTCCAAGATATCCATGTTGAACCTCACAAAAGAAATTGAATAATCGAGAAGGCGACCATTTACGAACTTTGGAAACTCACTTAACAAAGTATGATTTGACCAATGTCATGAATCCTGCTTGAGGATTTTGCTTTTTAACAAATTACCATAATCGTAGAAGTTCAACCAGTGCATTAGTTAAGTATCAAAATTTTTAAGAGATAATTGTAGGGAGATGAACCTTCTACCTTTTTTAATTCTTCTTGGTCAAAGCAATTAGCGTCAATTGTTGTTGTTGAGCACCTAGGAATCTCCCTTCCTCCATTGGCAAAACCCTCCCAAAATTTGAACAATCTATCCTTTCTTCGATTCCACTTCCTTGGAAAAATTAGAAGAGCTCTATTTGCTTGAACAATGCAGCAAATTTACTAATTCATTAATCATAAAATCCGCCATATATTCTAAATGACCTCACAACTAAAAATACATTGGCATAAAATTGTTGTTGTTTACATTACCTGCCTTTCCATTGTTATACTCCAACTTTATTTCTTATGAAAAAATCTTCGATGCTCATCCTGAAACACTGGAAGGAGTTTTAAAAAATGATGATTAGTTTGGTTTTATAAATTTATACATACAATTCCCCTTTTTCTTAAATGAGAAAGGAAGACTAAAAATAAATAAAATTTTAACTTAATAATGTATTATTAAAGATTATAATTATTTGATTCTTAGAAAAAATTGGAAAAATAGAAAAAAATTGTAAACATTTGTCTTATTTGTTTTGTTTGTGGAAGAATTGAAGAAAATCGAAATCTAATAGGAATTAATTCTTTTGAAGAAGCAAAGGTTTTAGATGTTATGAAATTCATAAGTCAAACATGTTACTTCTCTATTAAATGAGTTTAATCAAACATGAAATTGTGACCCCGAACTTATTTTAAAAGCGTTGAAGTTCAAGTTGAAACAAGTTTAAGTGTATGAATTGTCCGTAGAACATATAAAACGATCGAACAAAATATGGAATAATATATGTGATTATAAATCTTGTAATTTGTTATATTGGAGTAAGAAAAGCTAAAACAATTTGTACTTAATAATAAAAACGGAAGTAACTAGAATGTACTAGAGTGGTTATCGCCACTGTATGTAAAAAATAAACCCGAAAATGTGGAAAAGAAAAACCAATGTGTATTTTACTTTATTTTGTACTTAATTTTCAATAGCTATTGATAGTGCATTTAATTTATGCAAAACAGAGCATGAAAATACGTTCAATATTTATTCTTGGGTCGAAGCTATGAGAAAAAGAATTACCTTTGACTAAAGTAGCACGAGGTGAAGGCGGTACATTTGGAGCGTGGAGATATAGCCATTATTCCCCTTTCGGGGATTGACATCGTTTCCAATGGAGGACGGAGTTCTTGACGATAAAGAGAGGGAGGGTGAAGTCTACTGCTTTGTTAAATATTTGAGCTTTGGGCGATTTTCGATAAGTAATGTTGAAGAGGTGAGGTGTTGAAGACCTCTTTTGAGGATTAGACCATTGGACACCTAAGATTACCAAATGCTTGAAGATAAAGTGTTGAGGCTTCTCTTTTGCGAGATTGGAGCATTGGACACTACAAGATTTCGAATACTTGAGAGGATGAGGTGTTGAAGACTGGCGCTTTTTGTCGAGGTGGAGCTTAGGGCCAGCACATGAATACCTGATTCCTCGAGAGAGGTGGGTTGTTTGAGCCCCATTGTGAAGGACTTTAGATTTGGAGGAGTTCGCAGTTGAAGAGGCGTGAGAGAAGAGAGCGGCGGATAGTCTTTGGAAATAATTTCATGTCTTCACATCCGCTATCCCCATTGAGATATTGAAGAGTAAGAGAGGGTTGGCCTCTATGAGCCCATCCACACAGGGCGTCGGTTGTGTGTTGTTCCTGATTTTCCCGAGTTCTCTTAGTTTGGGAAGTAAAAATTCTCTTTGAGCATCAGATTGGACAGTTCATTGGCGTGCCTCTGGGATGAAGGTGTTGTGATTTATGGCAGCTGAAGCTTGAGACGGCATGTGAGTATTCATTATCTGAGCAAGGAGGTTTCAATTGATGATCTCAGTTGGGATATCGTAGATGACTCAGTAGATGGATCACCTCAAGGTGGAGTGGAGGCTTCATCAAGGCCTTGGACCTGGTCACGGAAAGGCACTCCGGCTTGGGAAGGTACCTGTGACCCCGGGATATGGTGAGGAATCGTCGTAACCAGCCTGGATGGATGTTTGGCCTTTTCAGGTGGAGATGGCGTGAACAGCTGCGTGGAGAAACTATAAATTTTGACTGCGTGGGATTGTTAATGGTTTTCCAGTGTGGTAGGTAAATCAGCACCTTTGTGGGGTTGGAAAAACCACGATCATGGTTATGGATCGTATCATCATTAGTTTGCAAAGTTTTATAGTATCATCAAGAGACTCTGTCATCTCTGAGTTCAGTGGTGTGAATTACAGAGTTAGCCAGCAGGACAGTCTGAAATTCGTTTACTGAGTTGAGAGAGTGCAGTGAGAATCATAATCTAATATTCGCAGTTGCGAGAATCAGCTAAATACCTTGAGTTCTTGGGATGGGCGAGAACAGATGACTGAAACCATAAAGTGGATGAGGACATTCATCAAATTTCAGTTCCTCCATTGGAAGGAAGATGTTGTGTTTCTGATGGTTTGGACAAATCGCTGGCTGGAACAGAGATAGTTATCCTGACATAAACCGTTTTCCATAGTTGAACATCTGGTGTAGTGGTTTCTGGGGTTGAAGCGTCCAGTGAGCTCACTCTCCATATCTACTCAGCCTTTGACCGGGTTCTCTGGAACAATTCAGGATGGGTTAAGCGGGTCAAACTGGTGTGTGTAGACAGTTCCTGACCTTGGCTCGGGGGACATGGATTAATTCAGGTGGAGTATCTCAGATGGGGAGTTTGAATCTTGCACCGAGGAAAATTCTTGTGGAGTGGTGCTGATTTGAGATGAGTTTGTAACTTGTTGATATCATCAGCAGATTGTATCGTATTTGTTGCCCATATGCAGAACCAATTTGTGACACTGCGAGTTTGATTCAGATGTCGTAGTTGAAGCTCTTGCCTTCATATTCAAACATGTGCATCATGAGCATCATGTTCTTAGTTGGAAATCATGTAAGTGTTTCTCTTAGAATCTGCATTTCCTCAGTTCTTTAAATTCTTGACCTCTTGGCCTGTGTGATCCTTTTAGGAATTTTTATTATTATAATACCATGATGGTTATTTATTGATAGATCATCTGAAGATGAGATCAACATAAGTGTCAGTTTCCCATCTTGGAAGCAAGTTGGTGAGATCTATCCTCTCAATATATCCGCGGTTTTATAAATTGTATAACAACAGACATTCAGGTGTAGTTTAATGGATTATAGATGTGAGTGAAGCTAACACAATGCTTTAAAAATTTTCATGAGACTGAATGTCTAACATGCATATTCATATGGCCCAGCGACATGAAACACTTATTGTTTGATAATATCTGTCTTGAAACTCTTTATAGAATAATGTAGTGACTTAATATATTGGCTTCTCCTTCAATAATCATTGCATAGTTTGAAACTTTAACAGAAAACATCAGCTTGTTAAGTGGCATAAGATCATGATTACCTTAAAGTTAGAAAGTGTGAGGGCTTTCCTCATATCTTCTTTAACCATACCTTTGTGCTCGGATACAAAATCTCAAACACATTGTTGAGCCAATTCATGTGATAGATCATGCATCCTAAGCGTGATTCTTCTCTAATGAATTTTTGGAGAAAGACTTGCGAAGCCCATTAAAATACAACTCACCTATCTTTTCTATTCTTCTTTCTTACGAGGTTTTGTTGGCGTTGCAAGCGCTACGCCATCCATAATAAGATCTTCCCTCTTTGTTGAATTGGTGGTCTTAGCCCAGGAAAATAGAACAATAAGCAAAACAAACGCTTCACGGGTAGGGAAAGATGATGATAGCTCAATATCCACGGATGGAAGAATTCCATAACCTCTGCAGATTATATTTTACTATCGACACATCTCACATTCCTTTCCACCTTAGAGTGTAGGAATGCCTAATGGTTGTAGCTAAAGGCAATCCTTAACTTATCAGCGATGTGTTTTTCCTATGGATTCAAGCTCACGGCATGCAATAGGTCTCTATCTTGAAATGCGATCTTTTCTCAATAGACTCGAGCAATGTGAGGCTTAATTCTCCCAGCTTGATAGTGCGAGATTAGACGCATAGTTTTGCGACGGAATCATCACTGGTTGTCACAACAATCTTGCTTCCCTTTACTACCCAGAGGCGGGCTCGTAGGCGTTCGAACTCTCGATTCGTGACTCCACATCAAGCATATCGTCAAGAACAAGCGAAATTTCTTGTTAGTAAGGCTCTTTGAGTTGATACTGGAGCAAATCAGTTGCCATGGAGTAGGTCTGGCCGATTATAGAATCGTTTGGTTACCTGACAAGATTAAACTGGTCGAAACACAAACCCATGCTTTCATGTAGATGTTCCTTCCACTTTGTCATGGTTGTGGGAAGGTGGCGAGTGTAGTCTTCTTGGCGCCGCCATGCCGACTATACGGATCACGTCATATTTAATGTTCTCGTTATCGAAGCGACCCTTTGCACCATGCTCTCCTTATTATCATCCTTAGTACACGGACTCATCCACCAAAGGAAGTGGATGGTGATCTTGACGGAGGTTTCGCCCCACCTTCTTTCATTTTAAGTCCATCTTTTCTTTAGCAATAGCTTCAAATTGTAGTGATCATCTCCTTAGCTACCTCCATGCTGAGCAACAAATGGAGCCTTGACGATCGGAGCGGTTGCAAACGGTGAGTTAAGACGGTCTGGGAGTCCTCATTGCCGATCTGGCGGGCGTAAGCGTCAGTAGTGATCTCATCCAACGGATCCTCGGCATCCTTACACAACATCCAGCAACTTTGGATCAGCCAGCTGCGACTAGATCGTTTGAAGAAATTTAACCGCTCTGCGTCATTGAGAACATTGAAGCGACCACGATTTCCTCTTCAAGTGGTTGGGGTTTCTGGCTAACCTGATGTCGGATGAAGTTAATGAGCTCGGAGGAAGCCAACCTCTCGAATAGAACTTGAGCCCGAAGCCTTCGAGGAAAATGTCATGCTATCGTCTACTAAGTACATTTGCCTTGCGAATTGCGATAGAATTCGGACAATTTAGTTTTCCTATTTAAGCGATACCACCAAAATGCCAAAATGGTTTTGGTTTACCACAGCTACTACTTAGAATAATTGGAGGGAATCATCAATGGTAGTAGTATGGAAGCTTTCAAGAAAGGAAATTAAAGCAACCCGTGATTCCAATGATTTTATTCTTTTCTTTCCTCTTTCTATCATCTAGTTTTCGATTTCCTTTTCATTTACCGCGTTTCTTCTTTCTTTTTCTTCTATTATTATTATTATTAATGTATTTATATGCAAAAATATATGTTTTAACATTATTATTCCTAGTATAATTAAATCTAATCATGATTTTTTTATCAATATTGTTATTTTCATAATTATAATGCTCTTTCTGCATTGTATAATTATTATTTTAGAGATGTTCGATATTTTCACATAAACTATGATTCACTATTAAAAATAATTATATAATTAACTAATACTATGAGATTCATTATTTAATA
This sequence comes from Tetrastigma voinierianum, assembly GCA_016808115.1. NCBI lineage: Eukaryota > Viridiplantae > Streptophyta > Magnoliopsida > Vitales > Vitaceae > Tetrastigma > Tetrastigma voinierianum. Next base: position 143,504 of record JAEQBH010002035.1, on the reverse strand, counting down.
ATAATATAGATTTATATTAGCATCATTGATTCTCAAGGAATTATGGGTGTAGTGGCCCCTAAGTAAAAGCAAAATGCAAAACTGACGAAGCATATATATCTTTTAAGATTTATTCCTTAGATTTTTTAATTAAAAATGAGGAATTTCTTATGGAAGCTGCAAATGATAGAAGAAAACAAATTAAGAGGCAGCACTAAAGACTTGTAGATTTTCAGTCTTCAGTTGACCATCCCTGCGTATATAGGAAGTTCGTTGTAGATGGCATGGCTTGAAACTGCTTATGAAATATATATTTATCGTAGTTTTCTCGAACTTTCAAATCTCTTATTCCTCGGAGGAATAATCTTTGATAAGGAAAAATATATTTTCTCTCTAAAATTAGGAGAAGATGAGATTTTATCCCAAAAAGGTAAGAGGAGATTCATCAACCACGCTCTATAAATCGGGAAGATCCCTATGATGTATAGATATGTAATTCTAACTGTGGGACATCTCTACTTCTTCTTCATCTTATGCTAACTTAATCATCGGATAGCATAGTCGGTATTTCACAGGTTCACATTGCATTGTTTATGCACAGGGGATCCGACGATCAAGGTCCCTACACCAATGATTTTAAAAATAATTATATATGATTAACTAATACTATGATTCATTATTTAATAATAATATAGATACATATTAGCATCATTGAGATTGATTCTCAAAAAAAGGAATTATATGGCTGTGAGTTGTATTCCATAAGAGAAATAAAAAAGCAAAATGCAAGCGAAAAGCATATATATCTTCTTCTTTTTTAAAGTTTATTTCCTTATATTTTTTTTAAAATTAAAAATGAGAATTTCTTATGCTGGAAAAAAGTTATTCCTTCTTGGTATATGGGCAAATGTTGAGGCATATGATACCATCAAGAAATATGAAGGAGTAGGGTGAGTGTTTATTTTTAGTTTTGCTCAAAGAAGTCGAGATAGCTTTTTAGCATTAATTTATTTTTATTTTTATATGACTTATTATTGAAAATTTTAAACTTTTTATAAAATAGAAAAAATAAAAATATTTAGCTTCTTAATGTTTTTCTCTATAAAGAAAAAAACTAGATAAAATATGCTATAAGAAAATCATATTATTTATGATTCAATTGGAAACTATCATTTTCATTTTAATTAAGTAAGCATAAAAAATTTAAATTTTATTTAAAAATTTATTGTTTTAAAATTTGGGATAAAATTAAAAAGTTGATTTTTTTAGAAAAAACAAGCATTAAATCACTTAATCTTGTGAAACAAAAGTTCTATTTATTATTAAGTAAAAAAAACAAACGCCACCAGCTCTTTCAAATTGGAGGGAGGTTGGATCAAACTGCTTTTCCCATAACCGCTCCAATCAAGATATTGAAGTCGATTACCTTTAAGTATTAGCGTCATTTCTGCAAAGCTTAAAACTTGTAAATTTTGGACTTAATATGAATAGCATGTTTCTCAGCTTCATCCCTCACATGCGATCAAAATGCAGCGTGTGGAGAATCAACAAGCCAAAATGATCGTTTATAGACTTTCGAATAAGCGAATGAGGAATAAATTCACATTGAGATAGAGCTTGAGCACAAGACTTCCTGTCAAACCAATCTCTCACACCATGTCAAATTGGGAGTTCCTTTCTCTTTTTTTCCTGTATTTCCTTTAGAGTACAGTACAACATATATAGATCCAAAACAGAGGATTTCTAGGAACATATTCTAGCCTATACATTTAACAGAAAAGGATTCATATCTCTTCAATCGATTAAAACCTAAATGAATCCTATTCAATGAATTTTTGACTCTGGACTTCTGGAAAGAAATTATATTGGAATGAACCTTCAGAGCTTTGCTTTCTAACCATTAGAAGAACCTTCAGAGCCCAACCCGGATGCATAAATTATATTTCAGAACGCTCAGAAGATAATTCTATGAGATGAACCCTCTACTTACATTTACATTTTCTGTTCTTGAACATTGAACAGAGCAATGAACATCAATGGTGCTTACAGACTTGTTGGTTTTGTGTGATCACACTCAGAAAGCCTGCCATGTGGATAGTCTGGGCCAGAATTAAATTTTGTTTGCTTGAGTTCCCTGTCTGTTGCTTCAATCTTTTTCTTTATGCTGTTATATGAGAAGAAAACCTATCAGAGACATGAATGGGTACAAAAATATATTGGAAAGCACAGGAAACTTCAGGAAAAAGTGAAAAACAAATCATATCTGAACTCGTTGAACAAAAATAAAAAATTACAACTGACTGAACAAAATGTCTACCTTCTCATTTATACGTTTCCCTCTGGCAACTCCCTGTCTAGGACAGAAAAGGAAGAAATTCCTCTGTTTTCATGCATGATATCTTCAACTTCAGCTTTTCTCACTTTTGAAAAGGCTGAAGTGATCCTGGAATAAAAATAGCATTCACACTAATAGATGTTTAACAGAAAAGAATCCAAATCCTTTGATTGTTTAAAGTATAAATGAATTAATCATATTCACTGTTTGAATTAGAAAACAAAATTTTGGAAAGAAGAGGAAGTTGAAACTGGACTCTGGAGTGGAACAAAATGACAAGATCACGTATGAATTACCATAACAAGAGGGCTGATGCTCCAAGATATTGATATACGCACCTCCTAATCTCCCATAGGAAGCCTTGGGGAAAGTACTAAGGAAAGAAAATGATGGGCTCTTTAGTCTTTAGATTCAGCAGATCCTAAATTACATCTATATAATTAAGAATAATTCATACTTGTCTGATTTGAAGGTGAATTTACTATGCATAGTCCATTGAATTTATTGTTTTGTGATCCCGTTACAAACTTACAAGTGTGTATGTATATATACAAACTATTTATCACAGAAGGTGCAGTCCTTCTTATCATTTTAACTAGGAAATCTTGGGAAGTGGATGGAAGGCCCTATTTGCTATGTTTCATATATTCAAATTACCTATTCCTTTTCATTCTGTGTTTTATATCCATTTTTTTGTTCTATTTCAGATTTTCATTCATTTGAATCTGGCTAGATCAATTATTGCTGCAGAAAATAAGAGATATCTTGGAAAATTAAAAAAAAACGAAAGTGCATTCACAATCTTTAATTACAATATTGACTACAGAGATGAACCTTCTACTCACATTTTTTCTGTTCTTCTTGAACAGAGCAATGAACATCACTAGTCCAGCACCCAGGAATCTCCCTTCTTCCAATTCCATCACTGGTAAAACTCGTACCAAAAAACTATCAATGAAACACTGAAAGTTTATATGTAGAAGCCCTTCTAAGAAGCCTTTCTAAAGATAGAATTAGTAAGAAAAGCTCACCATAGTAATGTAAAACAGCATCTGTTAGATAACAAGCCATCCATTTAGATGCATTGCTCCATTGCATAAGGAAACACCCCATATCAATGGCATAACAAAGCCTAGAAAACGTATATCCCCTTCTTGTTTGCTTTCTTGTAGATATCATCATCTCTGTGACCAGAAGGCCAAGGATGATATAATGTCACCAAATAAGTTAGAAACCAGACCATCCAGCAAGTTGAGTAGCCAGCTTGCCCTCATTTTTCTTTGAGTCTCCAACTCTGTACAACTCTGTATTCCAAAACCTCGTGTTTCAGGGCCAGAACTTGCTTCTGTGGTTGGTCTGTTGGATGGCCATTTCTGGAGCTAACAGACTTGCTATTGTTGTGCGGGCACCTCAGAGAAAACCAGCCATGGATAGCCTGGGCCAGGAAAATTAAATTTTCCTTGCTGAAGTTCCCTGTCTGTTGCTTCAGTCTTTTCTCAATGTTGTTATGAGAAGAAAACCTATCAGACACATGAATTAGTACAAAAATAAAATTCAGGTTTTGGTTGTATTGAAAAGTGCAGGAAACTTCAGGAGAAGAAAATCATATCCCAAACTCATTGAAGAAAAATAAAAGTACATTAAATCGAAACCTAAATGTCTACCTTCTCATTTTATATGTTCACTACTAGACAACTCCCATAGTCTACGACAGAAAGGAAGAAATTCCTCTGCTTTTATGCATGATATCTTCAACTTTCAGCTTTTCCTCTCACTTTTGAATGGCTGAAATTGATCCTGGAAAAAAATAGCATACTCAAACAGATATTGAACAGAAAGAATCCAAATGCCTTTGGGGAAAATATAAATGATTATTAAATTCACTATTGCAAGTTAACACAGATGTCGTTAATATCAAAATTTTTTCTAGAGATGATTACAGGAGGAATGAACATACCTTTGAGAACAACATATTCTTCTTTGAAAGATCGATGGAAGCATGTTGAGAGCTTTTAAGAATCTCCTTCACATATATTCTAAACATGACCAGAGCCCAGCTGCTCTGCAAAAGAAAACCGAACAATCTAAAAACTTTTTGACAAAATCGATCCATAAAATCCTTCACATATATTCTAAACATCTAATAACTAAAACTTTATTTCTTTTAAAGAAATCTTTTATGCTCATCTCGTGAAACACTAAGGATTAAAAGAAAGAAAAAGCAAAAAATGATTATTACTTCACTCCATAAATTTAGCTCATGCAATTCCTTCTTCTTAAATGAAATTGGAAAAATTTAAAAATTAATATAAAGTAAACTTAAGTAATAAAATTATCAATTATTTTGAAATATCTTGCGAAATTTAAAAACAGAAATGAATAATCCTAGAGTTGTTATGTGCCCTCAGCTCTTGTACACATAAGAAATAAACGGAGAAAATGAAAAAAATATTCATCTTGTTACTATATTGTTTCTTAATTTTCAATAATTATAAACAGTTCATTAATTTATGCAGACTATTAGATCAAAACAAAGCATTAAATGAGTTCGGCATTTGTAAGGGACAACTATACCAGTGAGAAGTTGTCATATAAGATTTTTAATTAAAAATGAGGAATTTCTAATGTAAGCTGACACAGAAAAAAAAAAAAATGACTCCCTCTTGCCAGCTTTAAAACACAAATATTGACATACCATCAATTGACAGCTTGTTCTCTATTGAGGCTAAGAGCTATGAAGACAAAGACTAGTGATATGAGCAGCAAAGCAGTGTTCAGGCAAGAAGACAAGCAAAACAAATTAAGCAATTGAGTATGAAAGAAAGGGCCAAAAAATGGTGGAATCAATTGAATAGCTTCCATTGAAATGACATGTTTTGCTGCAATACCAGCCAGCCACTTCCATGCACAGAGGTGAAACTAGACACTTCATGTTCAGAGACAGTTCTAAGGAGATCATCCCTTCTCTTCGCACCCAGTAATGATCATTCCAATTCTTCAGCACCAGGAATTTCACCTTCCTCTAATTCCTTCTCTGGGAAAACTCCACCAAAATCTGAAATATATTCTTTCCTCAGATTTCACTTCCTTGGAAAATTCACCTTCCCGATCAAAGAGAGTATCAGATTAAAATTGAGCATTATTGATATCAATCACAATATGCGTCAAGCAAGCCTTGCTCAAAATCAAAATCCATGTTTTCATCCAGTTCCTTCCTCGGGGGGGCTGGACTGTGGCTTATTAGCTTGTGTTGATCTCACATGCAGCATGAGATCTAGAACCTCAGAATCTAAAGAACCGCCATGTTCTTCTATTTCCTTTTCCCTGAACGAAATGCCATTTGGACTTGGGTGATCAATAGTAGATGACTCCTTAAGCTCTGGCTGATGATGATGGGGATTGGCAACTTTAATGACATCAAGTCATGGAAAGGTGACCTGGGGGCCACATAAGTGACATGGAAGAAGGATAAGATCTTGTTGAGATAGATCTTTTTTTGCTTTTTAAAGTGGAAAAATGTTCAGCTGCTATCAATCAGCAAGGAAAAGGAATTTACATTCAGATATTTAAAAATGAAAAACTTGAGACAATTACAGATGGCTTGAGCTTATGATTCCGTGGCCCAGGCTTTAGATGCTTCTCAATTACCGATGCAAGGATAGAGTTTTCATTTATCCTATAATAACAATAAATGAATCAATTAAAATTTGATGGAGTAAGAAGACTACTATGGAATCTCTCCTAAAGATGAAGAATAGATAAGAGAAGCTCAACTCATGATCAAATGAAACAACATTGAATTTGAATAAACCGCCATTCAAATTATCCAATGTGCATTTGGATCTACTAAAGGAACATGAAAAATTGATGCTAGGAACTGAAAAAAAAATTATCAATCTCCACTTTTTCAATTCATTAAAAAAATAAATATCCAAAACAACAGACAAAGACAGTTCATTGAGTTCAAAAACTCCCTTGACTACTAATTTTTTTAATAATAGTTACATGGAAACGAATCTAGAAAAGAACATTAAAATTGACACATAAATGAGTGTATCAACTATCTAATAAAGAGAGTTATGTCTATCATTTACCTTGAAGTGTTCTATTTGGTATGCTATTGTCCACCTTGGGACTAAAACGCTCATGGTTTGTTTTTGGGCTCAACTCAAAGGTTCCTCAATTGGATGCTATCCACACTTCGTAATTCATAAATTCCGTCTCTAGCCATGGGACTTTGGTCTCACCCACTAGCGGTCTGCCCTGAGCCACAGCCTCCTTGGATGGAATGCATTTTGGACTTAGGTGATCAATGGGAACGGTCTAACACATTCATGGAGCTCTATTTGAGATCGATGGGATCTGGCATCTTCAATGACTTCGAAATAATAGCTGTGTGAAGGGAGAAAAAGGTGAATAACAGGATAATCAACATGTCAACAACTATTAATCAACAAGGAAAAATACCTTTGGATATTTCTGAATGAAAAATTTGTCGGTACTGCACCTGAAAGGCTTGAGCTTATTCCATGTTCCATGGTTGGGCTTTAGATGACATGCCAAACTTTTAATCTTCTACACAAAGATTAAAAGCATCAATGAAGCTCTAAAAGTTTATATATAGAAACCCTTTTGTAAATAAGAATTGGTGAGGCAGCTCACCCATGGCCTTTGTTAGATAACAAACAGCACCCGTTCGGTCGTCAGAGCAAAATGCATTTAGATCCTTGATTAGACATGGAAAAAAAAAGTAAAAAATAGCCATAGGTGGTTCAAAAGCACATTTATCCCAATAATTTTCAGCGAGTAACATACGACCTAGATGAAGAATCCATCATATACACACCACTTGAGTACCATTGTTTAGACTCAAAACCTAAAGAAGAAGTTAAAGCAGAGAAAGCGACATCCTGATTAGCCGAACCTTAAGGCATCGAAAACTATCTCGATAGAAATTATTGTCACAGTGTTTACCTTATTGTGAAAGTTCACGGTTAGTACCTGGAATATAGCGGATTTTTACATGGACTCCCCATCGGTGTAGGTTTACGAATCAAAAAGCGTTAAAACAATTAAGAATTTGAATAAATTCAGTGCGATAGAATGCTTCACATAAAAATTATTGCATTTGGAATTGTAGTTTTCAAGTGATCATAACTCTAAAATGTATTGGCATAAAATAACGTGCTAATCCTACGTGTTGTTCATAGTCAATCACCTAAGAGACTTTGAATTAGTTTGAAGAGTACATCAGCAGAAGCCTAAAGATGAGTCTCAATAATCTTACAAAATTTCACTTCCTGATCTATTCTAAGGCTTGATTTTCCATTTGTAGTAGAAATTTTTTTCTTTTATGATGCCTGACATCGCGGTTCATCTATCGAGGAAACAAAGCTGGCGGCTCTTGGACGGAGATGATCAAGGAGGAGGCATGCATGTAAGATACGAATGAAATATGATATAAGATTTTCGCTGGATTCAAAGCATAAAACACTGTGACGAATGGGCGGGATGTGGGTCTTAGACAAAACAATAGTAAAAAGAAGTTTGTATTTTTAAGTGAGGTTCGTAGAAGCGTAAGCTTGTGTCCATTAGTCCATGGAAAGCGAGGGGCAGCCAGTTAGCTACTATATTAAATATATCCACTTACGTTTGACTTTATTGTGGGATCTCTTATGACCAAAAGTGCCAAGTGACAACATACGCTGTTTGAGTGACAACATAGTGCAGGAGAGAAGTTCGACCAAAAACAATGCCTGTGCCTCAGGATCACATTGTGATTTTGCTTTGTAACCATCACCATAATCGTAGAGAGTTCAATTAAGTATCAAAGATTTTTTAGAGACTAATTATAGGAAGATGAACATTCTACCTGGGTTTCTTATTCTTCTTGAAAAACAATGAGGCATCAATTATTTGAGGATTGCCTAGTAATCTCTACTTCCTCAGAATCTGAACTTGTATCCTTTCTTAGATTTCCCAAAATCCTTGGAAATTTTGAAGAAACTGGCTATGCGCTCGAGGAAAAGCTTGAACAATCTTAAAAATTTTGTGCCAGTCGATATCATAAAATCTTTCACATATATTCCTAAAAAAATGACCTCATAACTAAAAACACGTTGTGTTTTCAAGTTGTTGTTGCCTTACCTTCTTTTCCATAGGTCATTCAGTAGAACATAAATTACTAATAAAAATTGTTCTATGCTCATCTGCTTGGAACACTTGGGAGAGTTTTAAAAAAATGATGATTAGTAGTTTGGTTTTTATATAAATTTAGCACATACAATTCCCCTTCTTCTTAAATGAGGAAAGGAATACCAAAAATAAGCCAAAATTTAAACTTAATATTTATTAAGGTTATTATTAATTTGATTCTTAGAAAATTTAGGGGAAATAGAGAAAATTTTTGTCTTATTTGTTTGAGGGAAAAATATAAAGAAAACCTAAATCTAATAGGAATTAACTTAACACTTCTGAGGAACCGAAAAGATTTTAGATGTGAAATTCATAAGTTAAACTTGTTTACTTCTAATTAAATGAGTATAATCAAACACATGAAATTGTGAACAAAGAAATGGCTAAAAGCAGATGAGTTCAGGGTTGGGGAAACAAGTTTAAAGCTATATGAATTGTCCATGGAATGAGATATAAGAACAACGTTGGATAGAGATATTGGGAGCTTATTAATAACGATTACATAAATACGGTAATTTGGTAAATTGGAGGAAGATAAAGCGAAGCGATTTGCACTTACTAAAGCGGCTTGCTAGAATGTAAAATAGAGTTGATTTATATGCCACGGCATGTTAAAAATAAGCAGAGAACATGGAAAGAAAAACAACATATCCATGTTTTTACTTTATCTTCTACGAATTTTAAATAGTATAAATGGTTCGACTAATTTACACAAAGCTGCCAAATCAAAGGGAGCATTGAATGTGTGTGCAATATTAATTTCTACGTTGAAGATTTGTGAGAAAAATTACCTTTTATTGCACATTAGCGCGGATTAGAGACTTTGATTAATCCTGACCATAAGTTATCATCTGTTTTCCCGATAGAAACTGGTTTGAACTGCGCTCGCTATAAGGAGGGAGGGATGGTGAGCACATACTTGTGTATGAGTTTGCCTTGGATAAATAAAGCGTGGCTCTTTATCTTTGGGGAGGTGCCAAAGAACTTTGTGTACCTACATGGACTGGACTTAAGAGATCGAGTTCTTTCCTGGCAAAAAAGTGCGAGACTTTAGATGTGAAAGCTTCGGATAGCTCAGCGGAACCCCCAACACACCATGAAGCATGACTCGACACCGGGGTTCAATCTACTTGGCTGCAATTCATCGGTGTTTCCTTCAAAAGAAATAATAAGGCAATGGACAATTACGAAATTTCAGCGGTGGTGTTATAGCATTTATATATAAGAACTTGGTTCTATAATGCTCTCTTGACTCAGGCTTTGTCATTTTAATGCCATCTCGTTCAAAGCGTCACAGTTGAGGATTGTTAACTTTGCCATGGGCCGACTGGCAACAATTCCTAAGCGAGGAAGTAACAAAAGTATCATAATTGGGCTAGTTTTGATGACTCACAGCTTGGAGCGATCCTTGGAGTAAAACTCACTTTTCCTGAGAGTTGACATTTAACGAAGAAAAGAATTGTGTATCAATCGATTAAACGCATAAATGAATCTATTCAATATTTGGAACTATGACAAAGGCCATAACTAAATTACGGATGAGGGCTTTCCCTAACTAACCATTGCTAGAACTTTAGAGCCCAAACCAGGATGAGTAAATTGTATTTGGGAATGTTCGGCGAATAATTATCTGAGATGAACCTTACCACATGTGGATTCTTTGTTGCTGTTCTTGAGCAGAGGAGTGAACATCAATAGTTAAAACTTGATAATCTCCCCTTCCTCGATTACCTTCAACTTGGGAAAACTCATACCAAAAATTCATCAGTAAAGAATCTGGTTTATATATAGTAGAGGCCATACAGAAGATGAGGTGGTAGGGAACTCACATGGTCTAGTAAGAAACCACCATTGAGTTTGTAAAATAGACTTACGCTGTGTCTATATGAGGAAGCGATGAGCATTCAATTCTTCGACTCAGAATCTCACCTTTCCCAATTCCTCTTAACTCCTCCATCCTTGTTGATGATGACAGGGATCTGCACCTTTAATGACATCAAAATCAAAGCTATGTGAAGGAAGGGAAGGAAGGAAGGGAACTCACCTACAGTCTTGCTATTGTTGTATTGGCACCTGAGAGGATGTTGCCATTGTGACAGGTCGAGAGATTTGAATTTTGCTCCTATTTGAGTTCCACACTGTTCTTCATGTTGAGTGACCCAAACAGGGTTGCAAAAGGGTTCGGTGTTCTGGAGTTGGAAGAAAGCACAAATAATAAGGATTGCTCAGTGACTTAGGAAAAGAAAATGTTGATGCTGAAAGATATCCATGTCGAACCTCTGTCATCTGAAGATGATCAGAAGGCATTGTGCCTGTATTCATTCCACGACCTCCTTAGTCGCTATGCTGGAATGTGTCATGCCTGAGAAATTGAAGGCGAACACTTTGCATGTTTAAAGCCAACAGTTCAAGGGAAATCATCCCTTCTACCTTCAAGTTCTTTAATTTTAAGTTTGAGCAGAAGCGATGAGCACTCAATTCTTCGTGCAGCAATCAAGTGTATTTGCCAGTACCATAAGTTCTGTCTAATTAATATCCACTGGGAAAGACCTTGGCGGATCCCGAACAGAAGTCTGCCTTTCTTGATTTCACTTCCTTGGAAGAAATTAAGCTTCCCGATGAGAAAAGCATCGGGGATTAATTTGGCGATGATATCAATCGAGGAATATCGTTAACGAGCCTTGTCAGTAGAAATCCATGTTTTCACTTTGAGGATTATTCTTCGAGGGATTTGGGTGTAGCTTATTAGCTTGTCTGTCGATTTCCACATCTTTGCATGAGATCTAGCGAGAATCTGAGCTGTATGTTCTTCTATTTCCTCTTCCTTGAATGAAATGCCTTTTGGACATGGGCGATCAATCGTAGCGGACTCCTTAAGCTCTGGTTGATGATAAAAAGGGAGTTCGACATTGAGCTCCGTAGAGAGACAAAATGACTAGAATAGCAAATGCTTTTGCTCCAAGATATCCATGTTAAACCTCACAAAAGAAATAGAGAAGATAATCAAGAGTCGAAGGCCCGACCATTTCGAACTTGGGAAACTCCACCAACAAAGGCTGCAGTTTGTTAAAAAAGCGATACCATGGATCTGCTTGTGAGGATTTTGCTTTGCAACCATTACCATAATAGTAGGGTTCGACGGGGTGCATTAGTTAAGTATCAAAATTTTAGAGATAATTGTGGGAGATGAACCCTTTTACCTTTTAATTCTTCTTGATCAAAGCGATTAGCATCAATTGTTGTTGAGCACCCGAATCTCACTTATCGTTGGCAAAACCCTCCCCAGAATTTTGAACGGTCAATCCTTTCTTCGATTCCACTTCCTTGGAAAGATTGAAGCTCAGCCCCCTTTCACACTTACGAGAAAAGCTTGAACAATGCGCAAATTTTACTAATTCATTACATAAAGAATCCTTCACAAATATTTCTAGGCCTCCTGACTAAAAATACATTGGCATAAAATTGTTGTTGCACATTACACTGCCTTTCCATTGTTATGTTCTCCAACTTTATTTCTTATGAAAAAATCTTCGATGCTCATCACGAGGCTGCTTGGAGGAGTTTTAAAAAATGATGATTAGTTTGGTTTTATAAATTGCCCCAGCACATCTGATTATTTTTCTTAAATGAGAAAGGAAAGACTAAAAATAAATAAAATTTTAACTTAATAATGTATTAAAGTTATTAATTATTTGATTCTTAGAAAAATTTGGAAAAATAGAGAAAAAAAATTGTATAAACTTCTTATCTTATTAATTTATTTGTGGAAATATTAAAGAAAATCGAAATCTAATAGGAATTAATTTAAGGCTTCTGAGGAACCAAAAAAGGTTTTAGATCTTATGAAATTCATAAGTCAAACATGTTTACTTCTCATTAAATGAGTTTAGTCAAACGCATGACATTGTGACCAAACTTATTTTAAAAGCATTGAAGTTCAAGTTGAAACAAGTTTAAGTGTATGAATTGTCCATAGGATCATATAAAACAGCATCGAATAAAAATATGGGTCAATATGAAGTTATAAATCTTGTAATTTGATATATTGGATACAAGAAAAAGCCAAAGCAATTTGTACTTACTAATAAGCATTACAGCTTTAGAATGCTTACTAGGTGGTTATGAGCCTACATATGTAAGAAATAAACCGAGAACATGGAAAAGAAAAATAAAATATACATGCTTTTACTTTATTTTGTCTTAATTTTTCAATAGCTATTGATGGTGCATTTAATTTATGCAAAAAAGAGCATGAAAATACATTCAATATTCACTCTTGGGTCGAAGCTTTGAGAAAAAGAATTACCTGACTGTACATTGGCTGATTGTGACTTTGACTAAAGCAACACAGAAGTGAGTACTACTTTTGGAATGTGAGATATATAAGGCCATTCTTCCCCTTTCTCAAATTGACATCGTTTTTCCAATAGAGGACAGTTAAAGGCACTCAAAAAAGAGAGGGAGGGTGCAAGTCTCTCTTTTGTTAAATATTTGAGCTTTGGGCAATCTCTGATGTACAATGTTTCAAGAGAGGTGAGGTGTTGAAGACCCTCTTTTACCAAGGATTGGAGCATTGGACACTACGAGATTTCCCAATCTGAGAAGAGATGGGGTGTTGAAGACCATAACTGCCAGAGTCGGAGCTTGGGGCATTGTGAGAGATCTGCGATTCCTCGAGGGTGAGTTGTTGAAGACTCACTTACGTCGAGAGTGGGCTAGGGCATTGTGAGATGCCATGATTCCTCGAGAGAGTGAGTTGTTGGAAGCCCCACTTTATTTGTGAAGAGACTTGAGATTTGGAGAGTTCTGGTGAAGCGTGAAGAAAGGCGATAGACACTCTTTGGGAAATAATTCCATATCTTCACATCCACCATTTATTGCAAAATTAGTAAGAGAGGTCAGCCTCTGCAAACCCCACTCCACCTGGGGCATCAGTCTTATGTTAATCCTAATATCGAGTACTCTCAGTTTGGAAGGCCAAATTTCTCTTTGAAACATCAATTCTGGACAATCCGATAAACTTAACCCCACTACAGATGAGTGTGTGAGTGCCAACGACCTGAGCTTTGAGCAACGATGAATAGAAAAATACTCCAAAACAAGAGGGCCTAATTCGATAGTCTCAAGATTTGGGAAATCTAATAGATACAACTTAAGACCTTCGATCCAGAAAAAACTCAACTTGGGGAAGATACCCAATGACAAGGATAACGAGCGAGAATCATCCATAACACTTTTAATGATGTATGACTCGAGGGTAGGAGATGGCATCGAAAAACTACGGTAGGGAAAACTCTAATTTTGAACACGGGATTGTTAGTAGTTTGATGTAGTGGAGTAAACCGACCTTACTGCGGGGATCTAGAAAAACTACAATCATGGATTGCCGGACAATGTATGTTGGTTTTCTGAGATTTCCTGCCAGTAGGAACTCCACATAATCACATCCTGATTGAGGCGGTGTGGAACTTTAGAAGTTCGCTGCTTGAGACACGTTTGAAATTTCAATTTTACAGAAGTTCGAAGCGTGAAATCATAATCTCGCGTGCAAATTGCGGTTGCAAAATCCACATCTTTGATTTACAAATGGCGGGAGCGATGGCCTCGAGCAAATGAGGACATGCATCGGAAATTGTTTCTCAGTGAGAAGGAAAGATGTAATTACGGTAATTTCCAGTAAGCTTAGGACTTAACTTCGTGATAAAAACTTTTGAAGATGAAATGAAGTACACTGATATAACCATATTTTCTCCCCGGTTGGGGCATATCTCGAATGATAGTTTTTCTAGGGATGGAGAACGGTCATCAAAACTCACCTCTTACATTGCTCTACTCAGCCATGCTTGAGATTTCTAGACATTTAAGATGGGTTAAATTGTCAGTAGTGGCAATGTGCGAGCAATTCTCACGCCCTGTCTCGAGGGACACGAGATTATTGGCGAAGGATCTCCAATTAATTTGGAAATCTTAAACAGGGATAATTTATGATGGAGTCGTTTAAATTTGGATGAGTTGTAACTTCTTTGGAAGTATATCATCGGTTGTAGCGCGTCATGTTGTTGCGCCATGCCGAACCACTTGCACCATACGAGATTCCCAATTGAATTAACTCATCGAGTTGACTCTTTCCACTTCATAATGCTTTGTAATGTGCATTGTTGACACTCATCGCGTTCATGACAGAAATCTTTGTTCCTGAATCTCACAGCTCCTTGATTCTTCCATTCTTGATCCACTCTTTGACCCACGACAAAATGAATTGACCTCACAATAAATTTTTTAATCATGATACCACCATGATGGGTTGACATTTCTTGCGATGAAAAACATCCCGAGAAAATTGAGATAAGCAGTGTCAGTACCCACGTCCTTGAAGAGGATATTAGAGTAAGAACTTTTGATATCATCATGATATCATGGTTTTGTGGTGTATAGCAACGAGGAATGGTCGGGTAATATTTTAATGGATGTAAAAGATAAATCGAAGTAACACAAATGCTTAGTGCCTCTGATTTGGCGAATCCCATATCGTCATATTCACCTGATGACAACAGCCTTGAAACACCTCATGTTTAGTAATATATCTTGCAAAACTCTTTTGCTCAATAGATAAAATGGTGACCAATATAATGGCTTCACATCTAAAAATGTTCGCATAGATTTAGCTTTAACAAAAGCATCAAACTTGTTAAATGCCACACAAACTTCATAATCATCTTGAAAGTATAGAAAGTGGCGAGCCTTCTCAGATACCTTTTTTTGCCTTATCACCAGTATCCCTTTCGGATGCAAAAATCTCGACACATGTTGAGCCCGACTCATGTATTAGATCATGCATCCTGGCTTATGATTCTTCTCTCAATAGTTTTTGGAAAAGACTTGCTTGAGAAGCTCATCAATACAACTCACCTATCTTTTCTATTCTTCTTTCTTGCGGGTTTTGTTGTGAGATTGCAAAGGCCTTACAAATCCGTAATAAGATCAACTTCTCTTTGTTGAATTGTGGTGGTCTTGGGGAAAATAGAGCAATAAGCAAAACAGCGCGCTTCACGGGTGGGGAAAGATGGTGATAGCTGATATCACGGATGGAAGAATTTTGTAAGCACTCTGCCAGATGCCGTATTTCACTATCAACACATCCCATTCCACTTTTTTCGACCTTCTTGTGTGGAGAATGCCCGGTGATTTATGGCAAAGGCAATCCTTGGCACTTATCAGCGATATGTACGCCTATGGGTTCGACTCGCGACAACATTAGGATCTATCTTTGAAATGCGATCTTTTCAAATAGACTCAACTGATGTTGAGGGCTTAATTCTCTGAAACGATGAGTGCGGGCCCGAAGCATAGTTTTTGCGACGAGTTCATCACGGTCCACGAGCAATCTTGCTTCCCTTTGCACTACGCCCCGGGCGGGCTCATGGGGCGTCCAGGCTCTCCCGAGTTAAGGGCTGCATCCAGTATCGTCGAAACGGCGAAATTTCTTGTTATGAAGGTTTTCTTTTGAGTTGATCTTTGGAGAGCGAAAATCAAGTTGCCATCGATTTAGGTTTGGTCGATTGCCTAGAATCGATTTGGTTATCAGACGAATTAAGCTTCGGTCGAAACACAAACCCATGCTTTCATGTCGAAGTGTTTCTTCTCTTTGTCATGGTTGTAAGAAGGCGGCGAGAGTGTAGTCTTCTTGCGAGGCTTGCCCATGCAGGCTATGCGAGATCACATCATGTTAATGTCCTCCTTATCGAAATGACCAGCACATATCTCACTCTGTAATATCATCCCTTCGGTACCACGAGAGGATCATCCACGAAAAGTGGATGGTGATGTTAATGAGGAGGGGTTTCTCCTCGCCTTCTTTCGAGGCCCGAGTCCATCTTTTTCTTGAGCAATAGCTTAGGAGTCTAGCGATCATCTTCTTCACCACTGGACCATGCTTTGAGTAGCAAAATGGAGCCTTAACCTGATCAGAGAACTTGTTCCACGCCTGATGAGTTGGAGCCCGGTCACGGGAGTCGCCGGTAGCCAGATGGCGTATGAGCGTCCGTGGCGATCTCTGATCGCGGATCCTCGACATCATACGGCATCAGCAACTTTGGATCGACCAACAGCTTGGTAGATCGTTTGAAAATTGCTTCGCCCTCGCATCATTGAGGAACATTGAGAACAACGAGAATTTCCTCTTGAGTCGTTGGAGTTCTTTGGCTAAGCTTCGGTCGAAGAATGAAGTTAAGCGACCTCTTGGGAACCATTCTCTAGATAGAAGTTGAGCGAAGCCCGAAAGAGTGCCTCGCCATATCTGTCCACTATTGCCTTGCAAAATCACGGTCGAGACGATTGGTTTGTATCGGCGAAAGGCCGATTACGGTTTTGAATATGATTTACGAGGCTGAATTGGAAGCCCGATGTTCAAGAAGGGATTCTATTTACACACTCTGTTTATATACACACCCGGGTAAAAAACACATATAGGAAAATACACATTTTACCCTTAATCCCCAATTTTTAATTTGTTTCTTCTTCTTTCTTTATCTCTCTTGCACCCAAACTCCGCTTCTTATACGCTTAGTTTGTGTTTTATGCATGACTTCTTTTCTTCACATGGCTTACCGTTTGTGTGAGAATGCGGAGATTTAAAAAATGAGTAAAGAATGGCGTTGCTGCGAGAGCTTCTGACGGTGGAGAAAGGAAGACGAGTTCGTTTTTCGCATAATACTACTTATCAGGTTGAAAATCTAGATATTCGCAGGTGTCGGATATTGAAATCAGGGAATGTTCTGTGGGATTGCTCATCCGGATTATATCGGGATAACAAGTATGTGGGAACATTGTTAGAAAGCGGATTTGACAAATGTCGGTTAAATAAAACATACCGGTTGGAAATCGGGATTTTCATATATTCTGGCCGGTTGGAAATCAGGAAATTATGATGTTCCCGGTTACAAATCAGGTAAAATCTTATATCAACAGGACGAGTGTATCAGAAAGTGGGAGAAGCGAGAAGTCGATTGGATGAGTCGAGAGTTCAAAAGTCTAGCGATGAAGAGTCGAATATGTGCTTCATATTGAAAATCGATAAAACATTGTTCTTGGATATGTCTCGATGAATTACGAGGAGGGAACAGCCATGGTGCATGCAAGATAAACTTTAGCCATGCCTTTAAAAACATTTTACCCTCGTTTCTCCAATCTGATCATGTAACTTCTTCACATTCCCGAGGATGCTCCCCAAGCTTCCCCTTTCCATAAACTCATAAACCAAGAACGAGTGCTTTGAATTGGAACATGAACCATAAAATTTCACAATGTTTCGGTGCCGGATCTCTGCTAAAGCTTGAATCTCGCTTTCGAAAGCTTTCAAATCAACCATCTCATTGTTTTACGTTGCGTATGATGGGTTTAATGAATGATTCCACTGTTTTGTAAGAATAGTAGCCCCTTGCGTAACATCTCCATGTCCTCCGGTGCCCGTCTGATATTTGGGTCGAAGTCTTGAGTTCTTTGAATGATGTCTTAATGAAACTTCTTTATCATGACTCACATATTGAATGTGAGATCTTCTTGGTATATTACTCTCTAATTTTAGCCTTTCTACATTTCTTAACCTCCCGTGAAAAATGAGTTCGATGAGCGGAAAATATAGGAATACTTCCAAAAATAAGAACTAAACAACTTAAGTTCTTTCCTTCCACTTTACAGTGTTGCATGCCTTAAGAGCGGTGAGATTGCCAGCGCAAACCTTTGTTGTTGTGAGAGCCTCGAATGGAGCTTCCGGAAGGAGCCTTGATGCGGGGAGCAGGACCCTCACAGTTGATTGGCAGGAAATGTCAGCGGGAGTCGAGCAGCCGAGATCGATGAATGTGAGGGACGGAACAGTAGGCATGTTATTGGGAGCATCTTGAGGAAGGGAGAATTTCATCTAATGTGTCGAATGTGATTTTTTGTCAAATTGAATCTTCTGCGGATTGTTTGATGGCGATCTTAAAATGTAGAGGACGTCATGAAATCAGGGTGAAGTGGAGAATTTCGGATATGATATTCACCAGGACATCATGGAATCGGATAAAATCACTTCATCAGGATATCATGTCCGGATACATAATTTCTCAGGACATCATGAAATCAGGTTGAAATCATTTTTTGGACGTCATTAAATCAGAAAATAAGATATCATAGTTCAATGAAATCGGTGAGAAAACTTGACCGGATTTGAGAATGTCAGATAACATAAATCCAGAAAACCAAAACCAGACCGAAATTTCAAAAATCTGAACCTTTACGTATTTAACGATATTTGCGGTGAAAATGTAAGAATAAACCTGTTTTCAAAAAGCAATTTGAGTTCTTGTTGGAATCTCGGGATTTGGGGTTCTCGGATGGTTTAAGGTAAAAAGCGGGGAGGATGGGTTTGGGGAACACATCGGATGGAGTGGGTTATGGGAACTGTATAAAAAGGGTAGGATGGGAATGTTGTTTAAAGGAATGGGGTGTAAAGAGTTTATTTTGGGGTGTAATTAGTAATGGGGTGCGTAGAGACATTAAAGGGGTGTGAATAGAACTACTCATGTTCAAAGGAATCATTATTGGTGGTGGACCCCAAATATTTTTCGACCACATTCATTATATTATCTTCTTTTGTTTTTTGTTTTTTTTTGAAAACTTCGACCAACATGATTAAGGTGGTAATAAAGAAGGTAGTAATTGTTCATTTGAAATAAGTTTTTTTTCTTACTGTTTGAAAATAACTTCTTTAGTTAATTAAAAATAGCATAATGATTTCAGCTTAATTTTATTGATGATAAAATTATTATAATTCTTATATTAATAGATTATTTTTTAATTAAATATAAAGGAAGAACATTGCTTTTTACTTTATTAAAATAATATATTGAAATTAACTAATATCATTAAATCAAAATTATTATGTAATGTCATTTTATTTATATAGTAATATCAATAATTTATTGAATTGCATATACTCAAAAAGAAATATTTTAACTTTTTTGTGGACAAAAAAAATAAACCCACCTTAATTTGCTGTACAGGTGAAATGAAGGTTGAAACAAGAAAAAAGATTACAATTTCTTTTATTAGTGTCTTTTTTTATATTATTAATCTAACCCTTCACTCTTATTAATGTACAGACACAAAAGATTCGTTCTAACATTTATCTTCAACGTTAGAAAAAAAATAAAGCATATTTCTTCACTCTTATTAATGTACAGTCGTGCTTTTGGCCAAGAATGTGTATGAGAGAGAAGGGTCAAAAAGGTTGGAATCAATTGAATGATTTCATTAAACTTTCAACCCATAGAAAAAGAATGCTATTCCCACTGAACTTTCAATACAGGCTATTCCTGTGAATAATCAAATTCAATATTTGAGAAAATGCAGAAACTGATGTTGTAACAAGAAATCACAAAAGATGATATATAACACAAAAGGATTCAAATCTCTTGGATTATGGATAATGTATAAATGAATCATATTCATTGTTTGAAGTTAACAACATTCCGGAAGAACAGAAAGTTTGACACTGGAAAGAAACAAAATGAAAAGACCAAAATCACCCACGACTGAGGAAGAGCATATCAAGAGACTTGAGGGTTTCAGCAAACTACAGGCAAGAGCCAAACAAAACAAAGCAATTCTAATCCTCTCAGGCCTTAGTGTTTTCTTTCATTTCTGTCACTGCAATTTCTCTACTTTAATTCTACTGCTCTTCCGAACCACAAAAATCTGTATTTATAAGTCTTGTATAAGGAGAAGATTGAAACAAATTCAAGCAGGAAGTGAATGGAATAACTAAATCATATAAGACTTGTGAGATTTTCATGACATAGGGTGAACACCGACTTCTTGAGTATGAGTTTATGGGGACAGAAGGTAGCAATGAAGCATCTTTTGGCGAGGTGCCCAAGGACTTTGTGTACCTACATGAAGAATGCAGTCAACAGATAATGCATTGTCACATAAAGCTCTCTCTGTAACTTCATCAGGACCAAAAACTGCAGAATTTGGACTGGGAAGCTGATGAAATGGAACAACACTCAACAGGCATTAGAGGGATTGGCAGGAGGTATGTATATTCCAGAACCAAATCAGGCAGCCTATATCTCTCTCTTACAATAACACACCATGGCTCAAACTTTAACACCAGGAGTTTAAATTAATCTAAAAGCAAGGGATTTATCAATGTTTCCTTCAAAATAAATTATAGGAACAGAAATGGACAATTCTGAAATTTTTGTGGTCTGTTTTAGCATTTATATAAGAACTTGAAGGTTCTATGTCTATCTTTACTCCTACTTTGTCATTTAGCCCAACTCGTTCAAAACTGTTGCACAGTTGTGGGGATTGTTAACCCAGCCAAGCAGCAATTCCTAAGAAGTAGGGTAACAGAGAATATCATAATTTGGACCAGTTTCGATGGAAACAAGCCTGGAACTGATCCTTGGAATCAAAACTCACTTTCATCAATGAAACACCTAAGATTATATATAGAAGCCCTTCTAAAGATAAAAATTAGTAAGAGAGACTTTCACCTATGGTCCTGGCAAAACAACATCATTATATAAGAAACCACCATTCTCAAAGGTTTGTAAAACAAACCTGCCTGGTGTACCGGCACCTCAGGAGAAATCCTGCCATGGACAGCACGGGGCAGGGAATTGAATTTTATCAGGTTAGCGTTCCTGCTGTTCCTTCAGCATTTGAAGTGACAACAAAAAATTACGCAAAAAAGGGAGTTCGTATTGAGTTCTGGAGAGAAACAAAATGACAAGACCATAAATAACTAGAAAAGCAAATGCTGCTGCTCTAATATCCATGTCGAACCTCTAGAAAGAAATCTGAAGAGGATCAAGAGGCATTGTGTCCACAAACATTCATTCCACAGCCTCCTTAGTAGCTATATGGAAATGTGTCATGCACAAAGAATTAATTAAATTGGCTAATAGTTCTCTTATTGGAGCTCTTATACCCAACTCATGGAATGGTGACCTGGAGCCCTGCAGTGACATGGAAGAATTAGATCTTGTTCGGATAGATATTTTTTTCTTCTTTACTAGGGGAAAAAATGGTCATCAGCTATCAATCAGCAAGGAAAAGGAATTTACCTTAGGATATTTATGAATGAAAAACTTGAGACAGTCCAGTTGCTCTGCACATAATGGTTTGAGCTTTTTGACTCCATGGCCCAGGCTTTAGATGCTTCTCGATTACAGATGCAAGGGTAGAGTTTTCATTTAACTTGTAATAACGTTAAATAAATCAATGAAACATTAAATTTTGATGGTGTAAGAAGACTACTATAGAATCTCTCTAGAGATAAGAAAAGTACAGAAGTCTATCCCATGATCAAGTAAGACAAAATCTGTTGAATGAAACTCTCATTCACTTGTCCAAGTAATGCATTTGGTTCTAGTAAAATAGACATGAAAGGGTGATGTTAGTAACTGAAAAACAATTCTCCATCTCCACTTTTTCAATTCATTAAAAAAAAAAAAACCAAAACAACAGCTAAAGACAGTTTCATTGAGTTCAAAAACTCCTTTGACAAATGATTTTTTAAATAACGGTTGACTAAAAATCTAGAAAATAGGAACTTCTGTAAAAAATTATGCCATAAACTGGAACTACATTCAATTTTGAGAACACAAAATATAATCATATCAAAAAACTCAACCAAAAAAACAACCCCATGAAGCTCTACGAGACAGGTTGAGAACGCAAAATTGGCGAGAGATCATTCAAGCAAAGGCTTTACAGAGGCGGCAGGAGGCTGCGAGAGAGCTGAGTATTGAATCGACTGTAAAGATGACTACGAAGAAGGTTACCGTGTTGGGTGCGCAGGTGGCAAAGCCCCTTAAACGGAGGTTCGTCTTGAGGCAGAGAGTGCCCGGTCTTGCCCAAGGTGGTGATTAATACTGAAGGTGGTGTTAGCAACGGAGCTGGAACTGGCTAGCCACGTTTATCTTCTGTTACTGATATGTAATGTGTTATACTCTTTGTGCCTACGCACTTGGTTTTATAAAATCCTTTCTTTGTGTTTCGGTCTTGTGCACACAAATCTGTTTGTCATATGTAATATGTTTTTCTGACTTAATATGTTACTGTGATGGCGATTCTGGATATGTCGGGTAACACAAAGAGGAATCGATGATGATGGGTCCCCATAACTGAAAATGATTTCAATACACAGTTCTGCAGGCTTCCTCAAGCTACTGGTAGTATACAAAACAATTATATAGTTATAGAGTTAATCACATTAGAGCAAGTAAGGAAACAGATCAACCAGACATAATTGGAGATAGAAAATTTTGAGGCCATTTTGGAATAGAGTTGATAAATGCTACGCGTCATATCTTCTTGTATGGTGCAACCTGCAAGCAGAAATGCATCAATATATCATGAGTACACCAAAGCAACCTACTAGTACAAATGCAGGGATGTTTAATTTGATAGGATCCCTCCTAAATACAGTATGTGCTTGGTTTAGACAAGTCAGCTGTCAGACAAAGGCTAATTCATCAATCCATAATTTCCTCCAATATGAAAAAAAAATGAATGGATATCATCTAGTGAAGATTTCATAAATTGCAAACAGAACACACTCCCACGTATGAGACATGCTGCTAAAATGTCAATGAAGGTTTTCATAGATAAATAGTGAGCATGCCTGTTTTTTAATGAATTCAACTTGAGCCTCAGTTACGCTGCTTCCTGGTTTGTCACCACAAAAGGTCATTGGGATCTGTCCTGCTTCTTTGTGGACACCTGCATTTATATAATGGAGAACACCAGCAGAACTAAAATTCAAGGGCATGCTACTTTACTATGGACCTCGTGAACCTCATGCAATTGATGTCATTCTAACCCCTACTGCTAATGAATCAAGACTCCAACTAGAGGAAAAATGTTAGATTCAAAACCACCTTTTATTCTATCCTCCAATAAAATCCCCTTCCTGTTGCTTGTATTTCTCATAATAAGAACTGCTATAGGTATCCTTACAGTCCAACAGAAAGATCTTTGTTTATTCACTTGGCAGCTATGAGGATTGTTAAAATGTAGCTAATTAACATCTCCTCTCCAATTTGGGTGCTCAATAAGAAGTCAGTCCAAAACATGACATATTTGATCATACCCTTCTTATCTTCAATAATACCTGAATGTTTCTACAGAGGAAAAACATTCTGAAACCTAGGAATTAGTACATGTAAACTTGAGAATGAGAAGTATATATATATACATACATATATACATATATATATATATATATATATACATATATATATATATATACTAAACCTTACATAAGTTGAACTGATTATATTAATCCAACAAAAATTCAAACTTTTGGAGCATTTGCAAACTAGTGAAAATCTTGGTTGCTACACCAAGAGAAGATAGTACCAGATACATACGGGATTACAGCAGCATCATCAATTTCTGGATTGGTTACGGTAATGTTATCAGTAGGAGGAACCTGCAAGTTGTTCTTGGCTTTGAGTGAAAACAATTTTAAAGGCAATGAGAAGACACCTGCAACATACATCTGCTATGAGACTAATAAACCTATTGATGAAATTCAACCACCTGATATGCCATTTATTTTATCAATTCCTTCAACCTATCAACAATGAATAGGAATCCATCAGGGTCAAAGTAACAAAGATCACTAGTTTTTAACCAGCCCTCTCCCGATCCAAAGGGTTGCGGCAGTTTGCCTCATCATCACAACATAACCAGCACTTACCATCAATTTCCTTGTCAAACAGGAAGCCTTGTTATAATTTGCTTTTAAGTGAATCTGCAAAGAAATGGCTGATGAACTTAATCCAACAGGATTATTAAGGCATAGGCTTCCACAACATTCACAGAGGGCAAAGGGGAGATCAATGGCACGGAGAAGAGGAATGAATTGACACCAACTCAAGAGGAGCTAGTTGAAGGACAAGTTATCCCTCTATTTATCCTAGCATTCTTGTGAGAAAATTTATAAAAAATATCATTATCTTTTTACTTAAAGTAACAGCATTGAAATATAATGTAACACCTTACTATGCAAGGAAGGTGTTACAGTGATCTTCAATGTGCATGTTGGAACTCATTTTGGGTTCCTTTTCTATCTTACCTCCCCTACTGTACATCTTAAACATAATTTATGTAGGAAAAAAAAAAAAGAAGACAAAACAACTTGTATTTCTTCTTTAAAAACGGTTCTCGCCCGTTTTTAGTTGAAGGCTCAGTTCCTAGGGTTAGTCAAAGAGTGTATTTTCCAGTTTTAGATCTCAGTGGCTGTGCCAAAAGATTTTTGTTTGGTTTCAGCAAGAAATGCACGGACTAAATTTATTCACAGAGAACTGAACCATCATACAACATAGAGGAATTGGGAATTTGTACCATGGAGTGGCAGTAACTGACTCTGATATCAGTTGTTGAAAGAAATATCTAGCCTGATAGAAATGCTGAAGAAAAGAAAAATACATTAGCAAGGTCTTAACTTATGATCAAGTGATCATCGATTACTAAGGAATGATATTTTTTCTTGCAGAAAATGGAAATGTGTTATGTGGTCGTCTTCTTCTAAACAATTATAGGGTTTTCAGACAAAATTTAAACCCCCTTAATAAGAAAGCATGCCCTCTACAATATTTTGTTTGCCCAAAGACATATCTAAAAGCATCACATCCTAAAAAATAAAAAATAAAAACAAATAAATAAATAAATCAGCAGGTTGCATCTAAGAGTTTCTTAAATTAAATGAGTGAAACTAACACCCTCATCCTCACTGAGTCTGGCATTTTATATTCTCTCAAAAAGCTATCCTAGCAGCATATTCCATGACTAAAGCCAGATGGGTCGATGTTAGCAGGATCTGCACAGGAATCATACCCTCTATTTAGAATTCTAATATACCAATCTGCAGCATAAGCAAGAACAGGGCTTCCCCCCTCCCCCTCCCCCTTTGTTTCCTTCATCATCTTCTTCTTATATTCATCTTAATTCTATATTTCATTTTTATCATTGCTGGCGGAAAATGGAAGTGGGTAGGAAAAGAAAATTATTTTCTTGAAATTTAATGGAGGAAATTTGGAGAGATTATTTGAACTAAAAGTCTCATAATACCCATTTGTCCTTGGATAAAAATGGGGAACAGGACCATTACTGCCCCTTTCCTGTATTTGCAAGACTAAACAAGATTCGGAGAAGAGTAATTTACTGTCTGATCTTTCTTTTTTGTGCAACAAACTAAATGAACATCTACCATGTAAGTCTCCAGTCTAATAATATGGTCCAGGTTCTGCATTTCAGTGTGATTACTCTTCAAAAATTTTAGTGATTCAGCAATTTAAACAGAATTGATTCTTGTATTTCCCATCAAACGAAAGTGAAAGCATTTAAAATAAATAACTAAATTAAATCAAAAAGATTAAGCATGCTTCATCTGTGGCGAGAAAGAGAAACCTCCATGTGAAGAAAACAATAGAGGCTTCGGATCTAGTGTAGCAAACAATCATAGAAAGGAAAGTTAAAGGCTTCGAAACCAACCACTGCTTGACTAGATCGTTTGAAAATTGCTTCACCTCTGCATCATTGAGCACATTCACAACAACCAACAATTTCCTCTTCAAGTCATTGAGGTTCTGGCTAAGCTTCCGTCTTGGCAAAGTTAATATACTCTGAAGCCAAAAGCCTCGGAATAGAACTTCAAACAGACTGAGAGGAGGATTCACTTTCTGTTTAAAATCATATATTCTGGTGGAGTCAGATTCAAATCATGTTAATGGCTAGATCAAATCCAACAGTTTAAGGTCAGATTCAAAGACATAGTATTATACTATGATCTGTCATCCAATGTATATATGTGCGCATGCATGCATGCTATTCTGTACTTAAATCAAATTGAATATATCTGACATAAAGAAAGCTGAAAATGATGCTGCTGCAACCAGAACTTCCACAAGTAGATATATATAAATATATATATATATATATATATAGCTGAAAATGATGCTGCTGCAACAGAACTCACAAGTAGATATATATATATATATATATATATATATATATATTTAACACAAAAGGACAAATCTCTTCAATTGAAGTTTAATGCATGCATAAATGAATTAAACATATTAATTGTTTGAAGTGACAGCATTTACTCAGGTGAAACCCACCAACAGAGACTTGTGCAGTTTCAACCCATAAACATTGCCATTCATCACAAACAGTTTGTGCCAGAATCACTCAGTCCACACAGCCTCCCTAAGGGAGAAGGGTCATGCCTAAAGATTGTGAGTGAGGGACTTCCCTTCATGTTTAGAGATAGAGAGTTCTAGGGAGCTACATGATCCTTAAATCTTACTTCCAACTTCTTATTTTTGTCTATAACTAAATTGGCTAAATTGGCTAATTGTTCTCTTATTGGAGCTCTTATATCCAACTCATGCAAAAGGTGACTTGGCGCCCTGCAGTCACAGGGAAGGAATAGATCTTGTTCAACAGCTATCAATCAGCAAGGAAAAGGAATTTACCTTCGGATATTTAAGAATAAAAAACTTGACACAGTCCAGTTGCTCTGCACAGAATGGTTTGAGCTTATGGTTCCATGGGCCAGGCTTTAGATGCTTCTCAATCAAAAATAAAAGGGTAGAGTTTTCATTTATCCTGTAACAAAGTTAAATGAATCAATGACATGTTAAAATTTCATGGAGTAAGAAGACTACTATAGAATCTGTCCTGAAGATAAGAAAAGGTAAGTGCTCACCCATGATCGGTAATAAACATCTGTTGAAAGAAACCGCCATTCAATCATCCAAGTAATGCATTTAGTTCTAGTAAAATAGACATGAAAGAGAGTGATGTTAGGAACTGAAAAACAATTCTCGGTCACTACCTATTTCGATTTATTAGAAAAAAAAACCCAAAATAACAGCCAAAGACAATTCATTGAATTCTTGTATCATTTGCTATGTTTGAACTAGGAAATCTTGGGAACTAGGGGAAGCCCCTATTTGCTATATTTATATCCTCAAATTACCCGCTGCATTTCATTCTGTGTTTTCTATCCATCTTTTTTGTTCTGTCTAGATTTTCCATTGATTTTTTAATCTGGCTTAGATCAAGTATTGCTGCAGAAAATAAAGTATATTGGAAGAAAAAATAAGGAAATTTATTACAATATTCAATTGTTGAGGACGAAAAGGTATGTATATTGGGAAAAAAGTGGTTTAGTACTATTCATTTGCATTTGCAGAGATACATTGACTAGACTCTTTCAACTAATCAACAAAACAAGTTGGGTGACCAATTAAGTATTCACGAATATGATACATACATAACTCTCTCTACCTCTATTCACGTGTACAGACGTGATGTGTCTGGATGGAAAAAATCGACTGAGCAAAGAAAGAAGAATGATATTCCACAAATTGATTAAATGACATGTGTCCATGCACAGAGAAATTGAAGACTGAAAACTTCATGTTCAGAGACACACAGTTCTAGGAGATGTCCTTCTACTTCAAGTTCTTATTTGTCTTGAACAGAGCAATGATCATTCAATTCTTCCAGCTGCATATAATGGTCATCCAACAGTTTCTGCCAATGATTCTTTCAGCTGCACAACAAATCTTCTACTTCAAATCCAACAGTTTAAGGTCAGATTCAAAGACATATAATGGCTATGCCTATGATCTGTCATCCAATGTATATATGTGCGTATTTACATGCTATTCCTGTATTTAATCAAATAGAATATATTACATAAGACTGAAAATGATGCTGCTGCAACCCAAAACTCACACAAATGGAGCTAAAGATATATATATATTTAACACAAAGGATTCCAAAATCTACTTCAGTTGGTTAATGCATTTCTAAATGAATTAAACATATTAACTGTTTAGTGACAACATTTCCAGAATTTGAGAAACCCCACCAGCAGAGACTTGTGCAGGAATTTGATAGACTCTTTCAACTGAAGCATCTTAGAAACCAGTTGGGTGACCACTTCTATTCCTTCTTGCTATCTGGACTGCAAATGTTGAGCATACCACCAATGGACAGCTTGTTCTCATGGAGGCAAGATAAGAGATAAGGAAGACAATAGCAGCGAAGCAGTGTTCATGGTGCCATGCATGGAAATTGAAACTCTATGATAGTATACATGAGAGCTTCGAGCATCAAATGGATCCTTTTGGTACCAGAGGACTTCTATTGGCATACCATACTACAGTTGTGTCAGGGATTTTAACCTCAAATTTATTCTCAATCAAATTCTTTAAAGTCTTTTTCAATACAAAATTATTTTTAAGAATAGTGGTCTAACAATACCTACAGCACTAAACAATAAAAATTAATTGGCATATTGCTTCTACAACTAAAAATGGTGGAATCAATTGAATGATTTCACTGAAATGACATGTTTTTGCTGAAATGCCAACCAGCCACTTCCAACCCATAGAAGAAGAATGCTATTCCCACACAACTTTCAATGCAGGCTATTCCTGTGTATAATCAAATTCAATATTTGAGAAAAGGCAGAAACTGATGCTGCAGCAGAAATGCAAAATTGATATATAACTTTGGATTTCTAAATCTCTTCCGATTGGATAATGTATAAATGAATCATATTCAATTGTTTGAGATTAACAACATTCCGGAAAAAGGAGCAGAAAGTTTGACACTGGAGAGAAACAAAAATGACAGACCAAAAATCACTATATAACAGTAAGGGCTGCTCCAACATATCTATGTGGATGAAAATCAACAGAGAAACCAGGCTATTTCAGAACACTTGAGGAGACACCCCACCAGCAGAGACTTGAGTTTCAACACAAAAACATTTCCATTCACTTCCTTGGAAAAAGTCACCTTCCCAATCAAGAAAATCATCAGGATTAATTTGAGCATTAATGATATCAATAAGAATATACGTCAAGCAAGCCTTGCTCAAAATCAAAATCCATGTTTTCACCAGGTTCATGTGGGGGCTGGAGTCTGGCTTATTAGCTTGTGTCGGTTTCACATGCTGCGCTGAGATCTAGAACACAGAATCCCTAAAGAACACCATGTTCTTCTATTTCCTCTTCCCTTAATGAAACGCCTTCTGAACTAGGTGATCAATGGTAGAAGACTCTCCTTAAGCTCTGGCTGATGATGATGGGGATTGGAACTTTAATGACATCAAGTCATGGAAAGGTGATCTGGGGCCCTGCAAGTGACATGGAAGGATTAGATCTTGTTCAGATAGAATCTGTTTTTGCTTCTTTAAAAGGGGAAAAATGTTCTGCAGCTATCAATCAGCAAGGAAAAAGGAATTTACCTTTAGATATTTACGAATGAAAAACTTGAGACATTCCAGCTGCTCTGCACAGAATGGCGAGCTTATTATTCCGTGGCCCAGGCTTTAGGGTAACTTCTCAATTACAGATGCAAGGGTAGAGTTTTCATTTATCCTGTAATAACATTAAAATTTGATGGAGTAAGAATACTACTATGGAATTTCTCCTGAAGATGAAGAATAGATAAGAGAGCTCACCCATGATCAAGTAAAATAACATCGGTTGAATAAACCGCCATTCAATTGTCCAAGTAATGCATTTGGATATAGTAAAAAAGACATGAAAAGGATGATGTTAGGAATTGAAAAAAAATTATTGATCTCCACTTTTCAATTCATTAAAAAAAAAATCCAAAACAACATAAAGACGAGTTCATTGATTTCAAACACTCCCTTGACTACTAATTTTTTTAATAATAGTTACATGGAAACAAATCTAGAAAAGAACATTAAAATTGACACAGAAATGAGAGTATCATTTACCTTGAAGTGTTCTACTTGGTATGATATTGCCCACCTTGGGACTGAAGCGCTCATGGTTTTTTTTTGGGCTCAACTCAAAAGGTCTCATACCCGATTGCATATCCCACACTCAGTAATTCATAATTTCAGTCTCTAACTACCGTGTGGGACTTTGGTTGCGCTACTAACGGTCTGCACCCACAAACCATAGCCTCCCTGGATGGAATGCATTTTGGACTTAGGTGATCAATGGGAACAGTAACACATTCATGGAGCTCTGTTTGAGATCGATAGGGTTTCGCTTCTTCAATGACTTTGAAATAATAGTTGTGTGAAGGGAGACAAAAGTGAATAATAGGATAATCAACATGTCAACAACTATTAATCAACAAGGAAAAGGAAATACCTTTGGATATTTACAAATTAAAAATTCTGCGTCAATGCTCACGCACGGAAAGGCTTGAGCTTATTCCATGTAGCCCGGAGCTTTGGGTAAGCTATATATAAACTTTAAATCTTACGCACAAAGATTAAAAGCATCGATAGCTTAAGAGTTTATATATAGAAGCTCTTTTGCTAAATAAGATTTGGGTAGAGAGCTCGCCCCATAGTCTCTGATAGATAACAAACCACCATTCGGTTGTCGACTCAGCAATGCATTTAAATATATGATTAGACATGGGAAAAAAAGTAAAAAATAGCCATGGCCGGTTCAAAAACTCATTTGTCTAATAATTTTCTAAAAACAGTAACATACAACCTCGATGAAGAATCCATCCTTCTATCTTACACCACTAGAGTACCATTGTTTGGGATCAAGACCAAAGAAAAGTTAAAAACAAGAAGAAAACTACATCAAAATTGACACATAAACAAAGCGCTTCATCGACTATCTGATAGAAATTTATATATTGTTTACATGGTAATGAGAAGAGTTATACTTGGTTAGTACCTGATGAAGCGATTTTTTTACATGGACTCCTCATCGTTCTCAATTCTTGAATCAAAAAGAGTTAAAACAATTAAAGAATTTGAATAAATTCGAGTACAATAGAATGCTTCAAATAAAATTATTACATTTGGAATTGTAGTTTCCAAAGTGATCCTCCTTACAAAAATGTATTGGCGGAAAATAGCATTGCTATCATACATGTTTTCCGTAGTCACGTAAGAAATCACCTAAAGAGACTTTTGAGAAGTGGATTTGAAGAGTACATCAGCAGAAAGAGCTAAAGGTGTTATCCATTACTATTCTAAGGCTTGATTTTCCATTTATGGCGAAATTTTTTCTTACATGATGCCCAGCAGCGTCAGTGCATTCATCTATCGAAACAAAAGCGTGGCTCTTGACGAGAAAATGATAAGGAGAGAGCATGCATGTAAGAGCTCTAAAATATGATATAAGATTTTCATGAATTAAACATAAAACACATGGCGAAATAGAGCGGGAGGATAAGGTCTTAAGTGAGGAACAATAGTAAAAGAAGTTTGTATTTTTCGAATCTGGCGAGGTTTGAAGCGTAGCATTACTCAGTAGTCCATGGAAAACGAGGGAACATAACCAATTTTGTTTGCTTTTTTCTTCGATCTCTTATGATACCAAAGGGTTCCAAGGATGATAGAACCTCACAAAATAAGTTAGAAAGCCCATCCGGCAGATCTGGAAATATTAGAGTTAGCGACGGGGCTGAAAGCTTGATCCTAGATCAAATCCCTTCATAAGTGAATATTCAATGGAAATAATCAAATCTCATCAATGGATTAAACTAAAAATGGGAATTAATCACCCTCTGACTGTTTTGAAGTGACAACATAGTGCGGGAGAAGAGAAAGTTCGACACTGGACTCTAGAGAAAAACAAAGTAATAAGACCTCATGCTATAGCAGCCAGGTGCTGCTCTCGAATATCTATGTTCCACCATTAAAGAAATCTGAAGATGATCAAGAAGGCCAGCCATTTCAGAACTTGGGAAACTCCACTAACAAAGACTGCAATTTCGACCAAAAACAATGCCATGGATCACATTGTGAGGATTTTGCTTTGTAACCATCACCAAAATCGTAGAGTTCAATGCGGGTGGATTAGTTAAGTATCAAAATTTTTAGAGATAATTATAGGAAGATGAACATTCTACCTTTGGGTTTCTTGTTGTTCTTGGAGACGATGAGCATCGGTGTTGAGAACCCGATAGCTCTCCTTCCTCCAATCGAACAATCTATCCTTTCTTGATTCCAAATCCTTGGAAAATTCGATGAAACTGTACTTTCTGCTCGAAAAGCTTTAACAATTTTAAAATCCTTCACACATATATTCTAATGACCTCATATTCAAAAACACATTGGAGATAAAGTTGTTGTTTTACCTTACCTTTTCCATAGTCATACTCGAACATAATTACTAATAAAAATTCTACTATGCTCATCTGGAACTTTGGAGTTTAAAAAATGATTATTAGATTGGTTTTATAAATTGCTTGCTCTGATTCCACTTTTTCTTAAATGAGAAAGGAAAAGACTAAAAATAAATAAAATTTAAACTTAATAATTATTAAAGGTTATTAATTAATAGATTCTTAGAAAATTTAGGGAAAATAGAAAACTTCTTGGCTCTTATTTGTTTGTTTGAGGAAAAAATTAAAAGAAAACCTAAATCTAATAGGAATTAACTAAACGCCGAGGAACCAAAAAAAGATTTTAGATGTTTGAAATTCATAAGTTAACCAACACTTCTAATTAAATGAGTTAATCAAACATATGAAATTGTGAACAAACATATTTTAAAAGCATTGAAGTTGAGTTGAAGCAGTTTAAATATATAGACTTTCCATAAGATGATATAAAACAGCAGTGGATAAAATATTGAATCAATGTATGTGATTATAAATCTGGTAATTTGGTAAATTGGAGGAAGAAAAAGTCAAAGCAATTTGCACTTACTAACAAAAGCAACTTACTAGAATAACCGATAAGAGTTGTTATATGCCTATTGTATGAGAAATAGCGAAGAACATGGAAAGAAAAACAAAATATCCATGTTTGACCATCGAGCGAGAATATATCTGCTTGATAACACACCATGAAGCATGTTTGCCACAGGGACAATGCACGAAATAGCAGTTCATGGTGTTTCCTTGAAAAGAAATAATAGGAGCAATGGAGCCGATTACGAAATTTCGATTGTTGTTATAGCATTTGCTCAAAGAACTTGGGGTTCTATGTCTATCTTTACTCCTACTTTGTCATTTAGCCCACCTGGATTCAAAGCTGTCGCACGGGTTGAGAGGATTATTAACTGCGCCATGGGCGGGCCAGCAGCGATTTAGAAACGGGGTAACAAAAGAGTGATATCATAATTTGGGCTAGTTTCAATGTTGAAGCAAACACAGGCTAATCCTTGGAATCAAAACTCACTTTTACAAGTTGTTGTTTACTAACGAAAGAACTCATATCTCTTCAATCAATTAAACGCGCCAAATGAATCCTATTCATTGTTTGGGAAATGTAACAAAAATAGCATGGAAGACGATAGTTCGGGACATACTCGGGTTTTTTTGTTTCTTCTTGAATGAGGAGTGAACATCGATAGAGTTCGGCACCCGGTAATCTCCATATAAAATTACTTCACTAAGGAAAACTAGTATGAATTCATCAATGAAATACTAAGGAGTTTTATATATGTAGTAAATATAAAGATGATAAAATTATAGTAAGGGAACTACCTACGATCTAGTAAAAGAACAATCATTATGTAAGAGAAGCCACCATTCAAGGTTGTAAAAGCGGGGCTTTTATTGTTGTATTGGCACCTGGGAGAAATCCTGCCGCTGGACGGCTGGGCCGGGGAGTGAATTTTATCTGGAGTTCCCACTGTTCCTTCCTTTGTTTGAAGTGACAACAAATTCTCAAAGGAGTTCAACTTTGAGCTGCGGGAGAGAGACAAAATATTGCAGGCAGAAAATGCTGTGCTCCAAGATATCCATATGTCGAACCTCTAAAGAAATCCTAGAAGATAACCCGGCAAGCTAGTTTCTATTTCAAAACTGGGAAACTCCACCAACAAAGACCGCAGCTTCACCTCGCAATGCCATGGATCACACTTCGAGGATGTTGCTTTTAACCATTACCATAATCGTAGAGTTCAAACTGTGGTGCATTAGTTAAAAATCAAAATTTTAAGAGATAATTTGTAGGGAGATGAACCAAACTTTTGGCTCTTCGACAAAGCATTAGTATCACTTGTTTGCTGAAAGCATTCTTCAACACCAGAATTTTTTACTAATTCATTATCATAAAATCACATATGCCAAATGCATCTCAATGAACTAAAAATACATAGGCATAAAATTGTTGTTGTTTACATTACCCGCCTTTCCATAGCTTATATCTCCAACTTTAATTTTATGAAAAATCTTCTATGCTCAATCTCAAATATCGAAGTGAGTTTTTTAAAAAATGATTAGTTTTGGTTTATAAATTGAATATGCCACCCCCTTTATTCTTAAATGAAAGGAAAGACTAAAATAAATAAACTTTTTAACTTAATAATCTATTAAAGTTATCAATTATTTGATTCTTAGAAAAATTTGGAGAAATAGAGAGAAAAATTGTAAACCTCTTTGTCTTATTTGTTTGTTTAGGAAAAATTGGAAGAAAATCGAAAATTAATAGGAATTAATTTTAATCATCTAAGGAACCAAAAAGTAAACATGTTATGAAATTCAAGACAAACATGTTTACTTCATTAAACGAAGCCACCAAACGCATGAAATCGTGACCAAACTTATTTTAAAAGCATTGAAGGTTCAAGTCAACAAGTTTAAGTGTATGAATTGTCCATATAAGATCATATAAAATGTAAATATCAAATAAAATTAAGTGAATATATGTGATTATAAATCTTGTAATTTGGTATATCATGAAGAAAAGCCATGCCAATTTGTACTTATTAATAAAAAGCAGTAACTAGAATGTTTACTAGAGTGGTTATGCTACTCTATATGTAAGAAATAAAACTAGAACATGGAAAAGAAAAACAAAATATACATGTTTTTACTTATTTTGTCTTAATTTTCAATAGCTATCGATG
The DNA here is from genome assembly GCA_016808115.1 of Tetrastigma voinierianum. Lineage (NCBI taxonomy): Eukaryota > Viridiplantae > Streptophyta > Magnoliopsida > Vitales > Vitaceae > Tetrastigma > Tetrastigma voinierianum. The sequence continues at coordinate 108,098 of JAEQBH010002035.1, read as the reverse complement.
GTGCATTTAATCTATGCAAAATCAGAGCATGACGTAATACTGCTCTCAATATTGCTTCCTGGTCAAAGCTTGAGAAAAGAATTCACCCACCAGATATCACATCGACTGACTGGTACGACAAAATTTATCACCGTTATTTGGAACGCAGATATGATAGAGGAATATGTCACCCTTCCCTTTCTCAAGGACATCGCTTTTCCAATGGAGGACGCCTCTAGACACTCAAAAGAGAGGGAGGGTGGAAGTCTCCGTTTTGTTAAATATTGAATAAAATTTTCGATGTACAATCTTTCAAGAGAGGTGAGGTGTTGAAGACCTCTTTGCCTGATCTGACATCGACACTCCCCGATATCCAAATGCTTGAGAGATGAGAGGTGTCAAGACTCACTTCAAGAATCGAGCCTCAGGCACTCAAATATGCAATTTCTCAAGAGAGGTGAGTTGTTGAAGCCCCCCGCTGTGAAGAGACTTGAGATTTGGAAGGTTAAAGATTGAAAGAGACTTAGAGAAGAGGGCGCAAGAGACACCCTTCGGGAAATAATTTCACGCCTTCACATCCACCGTTGATTGTGAAATTAGTAGAAGCACTCTCCTGAAACCCCACTCCACCCCGGGTGTTAGTCAGGTGTTATTCCCAACGAGTATTTTCCTTGCATACTGAAGGCAAAATTTCTCTTCGAAACATCAATTCTGGACAATTTGATAAACGTAACACCTCTACTGCATGAATGTGAGTGCCAACGACTGAAGCCGAGCAACCACTAATAAAATCCAAAATTACAGGTCAATCTACTGTTTCAAGATTTGAACACATCTTCGATACAAGCCACGCAAAGATGTGATCACCTTCCGAAATCAAATGGAGAGCTTCAAGCCCTTAAGACTATGATTAATGGTCAACTTCAGTAAAGACGTCACTGATAAGATAACGAAGAACTTCATCCATATAACACCACCAAATTTGATGCGTAGCATTTCGAGGACCGGGATGGCATCTCGAACAACTCGTAGAGAAACTTAATTTCAACACTGGAGATTTTAGTAGTTTCAATGTAGCGGTAAACCAACCTTTTCCAAGGATCTAGAAAAACTACAATCAAGATTGCCGACATGTATGTCAGGTTTGAAAGATTTCCTCCCCAAGAGAGACTCCACAGCAATCACATCCTTTCGATTGAGAGTCATGTGGTTTCCTGAAGTCGCTTCACCAGACACGTCTGAAATTTCAATTTTTGAAGTTTCAAGAGCCGTGAAGTCATAATCTAGCATTTGCAACTGCAGTTTACCAAAATCCACCATCTGCAAGTTACGGATGGTAGGAACAAAGGGGACCTAAGCCGCTGCATGATATTTGTAAATATCAAGTTCCTCCAATGAAAGAAGATGTTCGTAATTTCCCAAGAAGTCAGATACGCCAAGATAGAAAGCTGAGATGAGGAAATGAATTTCAGCCAACATAACCATTTCTCCCAATTTGATATCCTTAAATGATAGTTTTTCTAGGGATTGAAAGAAAGCAGTCCCATAAAACTCACTACCCACATGCTCTACTCTAGCCATGCTTCGAGATTTCGTGACATTTAAGATGGGTTAGTCAGTTCAACTGTGGCAATGTCAAGCAATTCTACCAAATTGTAGTTTTAAGGGACACGAGACTACTCAAGATCGACGAATTTCAAACCAATTTGGAAATCTTACACCGTGGATAATTTCGATGGAGAGTCGCTTTTAAATTGGGATGAGGTTGTAACTCATCGAGTATATCATCTACAGCATCATGTCATTGCATAATAATTCAACCATTTGTACCCACCACTCGATTCCCAATTCAAGATTAACTCCTCGTAAGTCGACTCTTACCCTTCATATTAGCCCCCTCAGAACGCGCATCGCCGACACTCATCGCATTCTTCACGCTTCAAATATGAAGTGTTCCCTTGAATCTCCGAAAGCTCCCTCAATTCTTCCATTCTCGATCCACTCTTTGCCTCACAACAAAATGAGTCAACCTCCTCAGAATTTTAATCTACTAATACTATGAGTTGACATTTCTTTCTAATGATTCACAGACCCCGTAAAAGGTCAAGATAACGCAAATTAATCAATTTCCCCATCCTTGAAGGCAATTCAGTAAGACTTTGACATCCTCTCAATATCATGGTTTGTAGATTGTATAAACAACAGACTGATTCAGGTAATATTTTAATCGATGTATAAGATAAATCCAAGTAACACAAATGCTTCAAATTGCCTACAGATTTAGGCAAATCCCTTATTCGATATTCACGCAATGACAACACACGCAAACACCTCATGTTTGGTAATGTATCTTGTAAAACTCTTTTGCTCAATAGATAAAATGGAAACCTCCATGATGGCTTCACATCTAAAAATGTTCGCATAGATTTATCTTTAACAAAAGCATCAAACTTGTTAAATGCCACACAAACGCCGTAATTACCTTGAAAGTATAGAAAGTGGCGAGCCTTCTCAGATACCTTTTTTGCCTTATCACCATTGTCCACTTCTGATACAAAAATCTCCAAACACATGCGCTGAGCTATCTTATATTAGATCATGCATCACAAAAGCATGATTTTTTTTCCTCTCTAATAAGCCTGAAAGATTCTACAAAAGCTCATTAAAATACAACTCACCAATCTTTTTCTATTCTTCTTTCTTGTGTTTTGTTGTGGATGCAAAAGGCCTTCTCGCCATCCATAATAAGATCAACTCCTCTTTGTTGAATTTGGTGGTCTCTGGGGGGAAAATGAACAATAAGCAAAACAACGCTTCACTGGGTGGGGAAAGATGATGATACCAATCACTGATGGAAGAATTCCATAACCATTCTCGCAGATGCCATATTTCACTATCCAACACATCCTCCCATTCCCTTTTTCGCCCAGAGTGTAGGAGACACCCCAATGATCAATCCGCCAGGCGCAATCCTCGCACTTACCAAACGATATGTCTCGCCATTGGTTCAAGCTCACTATGACGCTAATGTATTCCCTATCTGAAATGCGATCTTCTCTGGGGCCAGATCTTAACACAATGTTTGTGGCTTAATTTCCTAGACGCATGAGTATGGATCGGCGACGCATAGTTTTTGCGACAGATTCATCACGCATCGGTCACAACAATCCTCGCTTTTATCATCCGCGAGCTACGTCGTGAAGGCGTCCCAATCTCCCGCCAGAGATCCATATCCCGCTATGATCGCCAAGAACAGGTTGTTGCTTCGTTATTCAGGCTTTTTGAGTTCACTTAGCAAACCGTCTTCATCTATAAGAACACACCATCCGCTCTAGAGATCCATCGTTATCCCACACATTTAAAACCATAGAAACACAAACCGATGTCCGCGGCGGTCCTTCTCTCTGTACCTGTCATAAGGTGAGAGCTTCAGCCAGGTATCTCGCCGCGCCGCCTGGCGCCAATACGCATCACGATCTGGTGTTGGTCGTCCTCGCACGTAAAGTTAACCACCGTGACCATCTCCTCCTTAATATCATCCCTTCCGTACACAAAGGACTCATCCACCAAAGAAGTGGATGGTGATCTTGATGGAGGTTGCTCGCCCCCACCTTCTTTCAGGCCAAGTCCATCTTTTTCTTGAGCAATAGCTTCAAGTCTAGCGATCATCTTCTTCACCCTGGACTCCATGCTTTGAGTAGCAAATGGAGCCTTAACACGGTCAGAGAACTTGTTCCACGCCTGATGAGTTCTGGAGCCAGTCTGGGAGTCCGCAGCTGCTTCGATCTGGCGGCGCAAAGCGTCGGTAGCGATCTCGTCCAACAGATCCTCGGCATCATACACAGCATCCTTAACCTGGATCAACCACTACTTGACTAGATTGTTTGAAAACTGCTTCACCTCTGCATCATTGGCAATTATCAGAGAACAACCAACCCTTCGTCGTTAAGGAGTTCCCGGCTGCTTTTTCTCCGTCGAAGAATGAAGAAGTGACCCTCTTGGGAAGCCAACCTCTCGAATAGAACTTGAAGCGAAGCCGAGAGGAGTGCGTCCGCCATATCCGTCGACTGTTGCCTTGCAAAAATACGAATTCAGAATATTGGTTTGTATCAGCGGGGACTGCAAAAGACTGATTCTGGTTTTGAATTTGATTCACCACACTGCGAAGCCAATGTTCAAAGGAATCATTATTGGTGGTGGTGGACCCCAGGTTTTTTTGAAAACTTCGCCAACGTGATTAGGTTGTGAGAAAAAGAAAGTATTTTACTGATGATAAAATACAAAGAGTCAAACATTGCTTTTTTTACTTTATTAAAATAATATATTGATATTAACTAATGTCATTAAACTGTACTGCTATGCAATGTCATTTTATTTAAATATAGTAATATCAATAATTTATTGAATTGGACAGAAAGTAAATATTTTAATTTTTTTTATTGGACAAAAAATAAACACATCTTAATTTGCATCCAGCAATAGTGAATGTATGGAGTATGTATGCCAAGCACGTGACAGACAGGATGTTCTGTTAATACTATTTGAATAGGTGTTTTCAAGAAAAAAAAACTATTTAAATAGATAGTGGAGGGGTGTAGGGAAAAAGGAGGAATATTTTGGTAGTGGGGAAGCTTTTGTAGTGGGAGAGTGGGAGCCTCTGGAAGTGCTTTCTGGTTGTCCTTTTGCTGTAATGGAAATCCCTTTTCTATTATAAACCCTAACCTTTTGGTATTCTACCATGCATAATGCTATTCCTCCTGTGTATAATCAAATTCAATATTTGAGAAAAGGCAGAAACTGATGCTGCAATCAGAACTCTCAAAAGATGATATATAGAGTTTAATGTCAAAAGTGGTTCATTTAAAATATATATATATATATATATATATATACATAATGGACTTGTTTTTAAAATATTAATCAAAGTGGTCTTTTTAGAATCAAGTAGACATCCACATGTAAAACCGTAATTATTTATCAACAATGGTTTTATGGTAGGGTTTGGAAACCGCATTCACCAAATGCGGTTTTAAGGTGAATTTAAAAACCACAATTAGTGAATGCAGTTTTAAGGTAAATTTTAAAACCACATTCACCAACTGGGGTTTAAAAAATTAGGATCATTTTAAGCATATTTATTTGCATTATTAGATTAGTCTTTCATACTTGAAGAAGTATTAGATTGACGAATCTATCCTATTGGCTCACTTTTTTGAAGTAAATGTCTACTATACTTATACACATGTGACAAGAGTATCTCCAACAAATGCGGAAAACAGTCTAAATATAAACGCTAAATCGAAACCACCCAAATGAGCAATACTTATAAAAGTATCGCTAAGAAATAGTTTGCAGCCACATTTGCCCAACATTTGTTAAACCATTCACTCAAATAATGTTGTCAGCTGATTAAATTCCATTTTGCCCTCAAACAACAAAAATGACACATGAAAGGATATAAATAAACGGCTAAGATACGATGTGAATTATTAAGGAAGAGATGTAAAATCGGTCAGATTTAGGATGTATTAAAAACTTAGACGTCATCAAGCCGAGACGTTCAATTAAAAACTTTACTAAATCTCAAACGACTTTGAGCTGAAAATATAAATTTTTAGATGTTTTAATTTTTAGATGACTGCTAGAGATGCTCTAACTAACCTATTATAAAGACATCATGTTTTTTTGCATGATTAAAATAAAAAACATCACTAATTTAAAACCATATTTAATATAACTTAAATGTATGAGCAATGTTTTCAATTTTTTCAAATTGTGGTGATGATGGCAAATGAAATTGCAATTGTGGTGTTTCAATTGGCTCATCTAAATCTTCTGTATTTGAATTGTTCGATAAGTTGCAACCTTGCTAATCGAAAGCTACATATTTTATTTGTTCTCTTTCAATTGCCTCTAACAACTACAAAAGATGAACATCCTTCCTCATGACGGTTCTCAACTCTAACACTATTATCACTACATTGTCTTTCGTCTTCTTCTCGCTCATCATATCCCTCCCCATGTTCAATAGTTAGTGGATTTGAAACATTACAATTGTCATCATTTCCACCAAGTAACAAAGGAGACAAGTTATCAATAGGTGAATTCACATGTAAGGTAAGAGGTATTTGTTCAAAAAACAACTCAACTTCATCCATCTCAAATCTATTATACATTTCTAGCATCCGAGCCACATCATTATCATTCTTCACCTGATACACAAATTTCTTCCTCTCTTTTCATAGGATATTTACAACTAAGAATTAATTGAAAATGTTCTCTACCGATATTAACTATTGAGTATATCATTACCAACAATTCTTTGTATGTTATCCCAAGAGGCACATCTATAGGTTCGACCACAACTCTATCCCCCACATAATCAACATCTTGTTGTATTCTCACTATTTTTCCATTACAAAAACAAACTATAGGCACCAATGAGTTAGACATCGCTTACCTATATAAGAAGCAACAAAATCAAACAAATACTGGGCTTAACCATGAAATTACAAAATATAAAAATAAAATAAAATGACAAGTTAATATTCTACGAATACACCGAAACACTTTATTCACATATAGAAAGAAATAAAAGAAAAAAAAATCCCTAAAACATAAAAGTAGCATTATTGGTCACTTTTATTTAAACGACAACTTTTATCTCAGAAATCTTTATGAAATGAAATAAAAGTCATGGTTTTGTAGTAGTATATTCACACATGTTCAAAAACCCAAGTTGAATAGGAAAATTGTTTGATGTCAAATTCATGGGACCAACTCAAACACAATGGTCGTTTGTGTAAAGTGGGTGGTTAAGGTTCATGAGGTGTCCTTTGCTTGCTTTATGTTTTTCTTTTCTTTCATGGACTAAGAAAGCAATAAACTCACACAAAGAAGAAGAGTTGAATGACAACTTTTATTTAACGACAACTTTTATTTCAGAAATCTTTATGAAATGAAATAAAAGTCATGATTTTGTAGTATATTCACATAAATTAAAAAAATCCAAGTTGAATAAGAAAATTGTTTGATGTCAAATTCATGGGACCAACTCAAACACAATGGTCGTTTGCGTGAAAGTGGGTGGTTAAGGTTCATGAGGTGTCTTTTTGCTTGTTTATGTTTCTTTCTTCATGGACTAAGAAAGCAATAACCCACACACAAAGAAGAAGAGTTGAATGACAACTTTTATTTAACGACAACTTTTATTTCAGAAATCTTTATGAAATGAAATAAAAGTCTTGGTTTTGTAGTATATTCACATAAATTAAAAAAATCCAAGTTGAATATGAAAATTGTTTGATGTCAAATTCATGGGACCAACTCAAACACAATGGTCGTTTGCATGTAAAGTGGGTGGTTAAGGTTCATGAGGTGTCCTTTTGTTTGTTTATGTTTTTCTTTTCTTTCATGGACTAAGAAAGCAATAAACTCACACAAAGAAGAAGAGTTGAATGACAACTTTTATTTAACGACAACTTTTATTTCATAAATCTTTATGAAATGAAATAAAAGTCATGGTTTTGTAGTATATTCACATAAATTAAAAAAATCCAAGTTGAATAAGAAAATTGTTTGATGTCAAATTCATGGGACCAACTCAAACACAATGGTCGTTTGCGTGTAAAGTGGGTGGTTAAGGTTCATGAGGTGTCCTTTTGTTTGTTTATGTTTTTCTTTTCTTTCATGGACTAAGCAGTTGAATAAACTCACACAGTTAAGAAGAAATAATGACAACTTTTAACGACAACTTTTATTTCATAAATCTTTATGAAATGAAATAAAAGTCATGGTTTTGTAGTATATTCACATAAATTAAAAAAATCGAAGTTGAATAAGAAAATTATTTGATGTCAAATTCATGGGACCAACTCCAACACAATGGTCGTTTGCGTGTAAAGTGGGTGGTTAAGGTTCATGAGGTGTCCTTTGTTTGCTTTATGTTTTTCTTTTCTTCATGGACTCAGAAAGTGTAAATAAACTCACATTAAAGAAGAAGAGTTGAAATGACAACTTTATTTAACGACAACTTTTATTTCATAAATCTTATGAAATGAAATAAAGTCATGGTTTTGTAGTATATTCACATAAATTAAAAAAATCGAAGTTGAATAAGAAAATTATTTGATGTCAAATTCATGGGACCAACTCCAACACAATGGTCGTTTGCGTGTAAAGTGGGTGGTTAAGGTTCATGAGGTGTCCTTTTGTTTGTTTATGTTTTTCTTTTCTTTCATGGACTAAGAAAGCACAACTCACACAAAGAAGAAGAGTTGAATGACAACTTTTATTTAACGACAACTTATTTCATAAATCTTATGGTAAATGAAATAAAAGTCATGGTTTCTGTAGTATATTCACATAAATTAAAAAAAATCGAAGTTGAATAAGAAAATTATTTGATGTCAAATTCATGGGACCAACTCCAACACAATGGTCGTTTGCGTGTAAAGTGGGTGGTTAAGGTTCATGAGGTGTCCTTTTGTTTGTTTATGTTTTTCTTTTCTTTCATGGACTAAGAAAGCAATAAACTCACACAAAGAAGAAGAGTTGAATGACAACTTTTATTTAACGACAACTTTTATTTCATAAATCTTTATGAAATGAAATAAAAGTCATAGTTTTGTAGTATATACACATAAATTAAAAAAATCCAAGTTAAATAAGAAAATTGTTTGATGTAAAATTCATGGGGACCACCAGACGCCCTCAACCCCAAGACCCGACTCCGGTGTCAAGCGAAATAGCCACACTTCGCGACCTGATCTTTAACCTTTCTTCTTATCATCGACACTGTCCTCTGCTTTCTCTCATTCATACGCACAATTTCGTAATAACAAAAGCTCCTTTTTACAGGATATACATACCACCATAAATAAGATTCATTATATTCTATACACATATATTATACCTTTACTTCAGACTCATTACAATTTCACTATTACAAAACTATACATATAAAATTAGAGATCGTTTTAACAAGCATGCGCGAAAGCACTCCATCTCCAGATACCAGGTTGCCGACGTGACAAGCCACGTCCATCCTCTCGTTTTCCGCTTCGACTCACACCTGACAAATCCCTCGGCCATGCCTTTACGCTTAGTGGGAAAACATATACATGGACGACCAATAACATTGATCGTCACAAGCTTAATCAAATACATTCTTATACTCATACATATCATATACTTATGGCTTCTAACACTCATCATCTTGTCTAATGCCTTTCATGTGGTTCAAAACATGTGCATATATCATATCATTCCTTATCTATCACATATACTTTTGGCTTGGTTTTTGTCATTTGCTTATATCGATAATTTGATCTATTTCATATTATTTCTCAGATTACGTTCTTTCGTAGTGCTCTATACTTTCATGTTCATTTCCTTTCATGTTCAGATACTGTGCATGTATCATATACTCATATCTCGTATATTTCTCATATATAACCTATACTCGTCCCAGTACTTTATCTACATTCTTATACTTTTCTTACATACTGCATTCGTATGCTTTCATATGCTTCATACATGATACCTTCATGCACTCGTACTTCTCATACGTCTTTTTAATTGCTTCAGTCTTTTTTCATCTTTCGCATGACTTATTACATTCTATGTACTATTACATATATAATTTCTTATCCTATACCTCTATATCATGTCTCCTTTCACGTAGTGGCTACACGCCATGCTATACTATTCATTTCTTTATATATTGTTTTATCATATATTTTCTTATACGATTCAGATATCATATACTTTAGCATTCATGGCTTACCGACTATAGAATTGGCATTCACGACATATTCAAGAGGGAATCTCATCATGTTTCATATTCCTATATTTTCATCTTCAGACTAGTATACTATATTTTCCATGATTTTCATATACTATGTTTTTCATATACCGTACTTCGATATTATCCTGGTCGTGACATTTCATGCGTCATCGACACTTTATTTATCAGATTTGTATAATCGGGTTGCATTTCTTTCTCTTTCATATACCGTACTTGTTCATATACTTTTCATGTATTATACTTTGTACTTCCATATTCTCAAGCCATATACAATTTTTGTCCTTTTCATATACTTTCATGTACTATGTAATTTTCTTATACCGCCATATTTTCATATACCGTCATCTCTCGTACTTTACTTCTCGTTCAGATCAGATATACTATCATTGCATAACAGTGCTATATTTCTCATATCATGTCAATTCTATACATTTCATTTGCATATACTTGTCATTTTCTTTTAGGTTTCATGTCTACAAATACCTTAGAAGCGGATACGGTAAATAATTGTATGTACCCGAAGGTACTATCACCGTATCGAGACAAAGGATATCTATTTATATACCGGAGGTATCATCACTGCACGGTACAAAATGACTTGCGCGCCATGTAATATGTGACCCAAACGAGGTCGTATATACCCGAAGGTATCATCATTATACGAGACAATGATCTTATCTGTATGACCCAAACGGGGCCGCTATAATGATCCAAACGAGATCTATGTCATCGACCCAAACGGGGCCTCGATATCTCGTAAACTCGTATTAAAGAATCAGATATCTTATAGCATGCCTATCTATCCCTCTACCAAGTTCTAAGTGCATTAACCATGCGGTATTTTACGTTTCGCGACATATCTCATATTCCAATACTATTAAGTTATTCGGTAATCATATGCGATATTTATAACCATATATTTGTATCTTTACATTTTTCATATATCTTTTAACTTCAATTTACTGTATTCATAATTTTTTACCATACATGTAACTATTTTCCTATCATTTGTGCATTTCTAGCATGTGTTATCTAATCGTATACTTCCTAAATTTCATGGCTCTATCATATATTCATTTCATATATATTCCTATATTCATACTATTCATCTATACATATCATATCATATATTCTTATTCTTTATCTAATTTATATCCTTTCATCACGCCTCCGATCGCCTCTAATCCAATTCCAAAATTTTTTTCACTATTCACTCAAAAATTCAGGACTAAATTACACGCCTATTCCTCGACCTCGAAACAACCTATGCCATTATACTCGCTTTATTCCAAAGTATAAAATTCCATACCCGCGAAACACGAAACTCCAAGATTTTCGCAGACCCACGCACAACACGCGGATGCATTTCGATCAACTTTGTTTCGTCCGACCACCCCGACCGTCGACGCCATGTATCCGGTAGTGCATCGGGAATCCCAGGATTTTCCGAACTTTACTTGAATTTCCTACGAAATCCCGCTGCTTCGGGCACCATGCGTACTGTCGAGTGACGATCCTTTCGCCTCTCACCACGACCCGACCTGGCCGAAACTCCGCATATCGCTATGGGTGTCAAAAGTTAAAAAATCAAAAACTCTCTCTCTTACACTCTCCCTCACCGTCTCTGTCTGAGACCAACTTTTTTTTTCTTTTTGTATTCTTATTTTATTATTATTATTATTATTATTATTATTCGAATACATATCTCATATAACCTTATTCGGGTCCGTTTCTATCCCGAAAATTTTTATTTCTTTTCAGTTCACTTTATTTTAAATAAACTTAAATAAAGTTATTTCATACCTCCGGTGATTTTCGTAAAAATTCATCTCTCAAAGCCACCTAAGGATGACAACGTAAAATCGTAAAATATTCGGAATACCTTTGGGGACTCTGACTTTAAACTTTTTCAGCCACTGATTTGCAGTATAAATTAATCTGCCAAGCAGCTCCATTTCGTCATTCAAGATCTAGACACTTGCATTTCCCCGAGTCATTCCAAGACTTTTACAAACGACAAAAATTACCGATTTGCAATTTTTCATAAAAACGTTATTCTTTTCGAACTATCACAATTTTAACTTATTTTATACCACATAAACACGTTATAAAACTCGTTACAGATATTTTCGTACTGTTACACCCTCAACTCAAACACAATTTAATGTTTGCGTGTAAAGTGGATGGTTAAGGTTCATGAGCTGTCCTTTTGTTTGTTTATGTTTTTCTTTTTTTTCATGGACTAAGAAAGCAATAAACGCACACAAAGAAGAAGATATTTAATAGACAACTTTTATTTAACGACAACTGGCTTCCAGAAATCTTATGAAATGAAATAAAAGTCATGGTTTTGTAGTATATTCACATAAATTAAAAACTGTTGAATAAGAAAATTGTTTGATGTCAAATTATGGGACCAACTGCTGACAATGGTCGTTTGCGTGTAAAGTGGGTGGTTAAGGTTCATGAGCGCTGTCCTTTGTTTGTTTATGCTTAATTCTTTCTCTATGATTAAGAAAGCAATAAACTCACACAAAGAAGAAGAGTTGAGTGACCCATTTTATCCGTTTGTGAAGGGTCCATAAAGGGCTAATATTTTGCAAGATGAACACAATCCATCATCTCTTCTGAAATTTTATAATTTTTCAGATCTAAGTTTTCTAACCCTAAATCACAAACTCCACCAAAAAATCAAATAAAATCTCACAAATAAATTCAAATAGCTCTTGTTTTAAGTAGCTTTCACTAGTTAGAGGACTGAGACGACGTCTGCACAAATTCTCGACGATGATTAGGGTGGAGCTTCGGGTGGGTATGAAAGTGAGATAAAAAAATTATCTAAAGGGTGGGGTGGGGATGGAACCTTACAATGGGTAAAGGTAGTGATATTCAAAGAGTAATTGTCGGTGAGAGGATGAAAGTGATATCTAAAGTTTTTTTTTTTAATAAAGTTGGTACAGTAAGAAATAAAGATTAGTTTCATAAATAGTTCCAAAAGAAAACTATTTTTCTATTTTTTTTTTAAAATGAAGTATTCTAATACTAAACTCTGATATATATCACAAAAGGATTCAAATCTCTTGGATTGGATAATGTATAAATGAATCATATTAATTGTTTGAAGTTAACAACATTCCGGAAGAACAGAAAGTTTGACACTGGAGAGAAACAAAATGACAAGACCAAAAATCACTATATATATCTATGTGGATGAAAATCAGTAGAAAAACCAGGCTATTTCAGAACACTTGAGGAGAAACCCCACCATCAGAGACTTGAGTTTCAACCATGAACATGTCCATTCACAAAAGGATATAAGCCCTGTGCCGATAATCATTCATTCCACAGCTTCCTTAACCAAATGAATTCTTGTTATTGCAGGGCAAAGTTTTTACTGCAATAGAGAGCCTTTGTTGATTGTTTAGAAGTTCTTCAAATAGAAATCCTTTGATAGTTCTATTCAAATGAATTCTTCTTACTAGCTGCCCTGCAATAAGATAGAAGCAAGACAAACTGGTGGTTGCCAGCCCAGAGATGGTGGGAAAGGATCCAACTATTGTGGTCGGAAGGCATTTGTTTTAGAGAGAGGGGCTGGAAGTAACTGGAAGACAGTGGTTTATCGGCTCCCATGTAGATTGTATTATTATTCTATTGCCATGTCTCCAACTCCATCCCAAACACACCTTCCTCTTGTTGGTTTGTTGTGTATGACGACATTAAAAACAAAGATGATGGAAAAATCAATGACAGTCACTTTCTCAATCTCTAAAGATATGGTTTCTATCTGGAATTTTGTTTTTATCTCTTAATAATGACAAAGGAGTTTGATGATTCTATTTGCTGAGTTCCCTAGGCATTGTTGTTTCAACAAATTTCATTTTCTACCTTCTTTCCTTTTGTAACCAGGCCAATATTTGTTGATTAAAATTAATCCTTGGATTTAGGGAAATTTTCATTCGATTTTGTCCTGATTTGATGAAATTTATGCTGCAGGATGGTGGTTGATGCTGAGCATATTCTGAAATTTATGCAGCAGAATGGTTGATGCTAAGCATATTCTGAACAGAGCAATGAGCATTCAATTCTTCAGCACCCAGGAATTTCACCTTCCTATAATTCCTCCTCTGGGAAAACTACAGCAACCTTAATGACATCAAAATCATAGCTATGTGAAGGGAGGAAAACATGAATATGAGGATACTCTAGAATAATTAAATTGGCTCATTGTTCTCTAATTGGAGCTCTTATACCAACTCGTGGAAACGTGACCTGGAGCCCTGCAGTGACATGGAAGGATTAGATCTTGTTCGGATAGATATTTTTTTTCTTCTTTACAAGGGGAAAAAATGCTCATCAGCTATCAATCAGCAAGGAAAAGGAATTTACCTTAGGATATTTACGAATGAAAAACTTCAGACAGTCCAGTTGCTCTGCACAGAATGGTTTGAGCTTATGACTACATGGCTCAAGCTTTAGATGCTTCTCGATTACAAATGCAAGGGTAGAGTTTTCATTTAACCTATAATAACGTTAAATGAATCAATGAAACATTAAATTGTGATGGAGTAAGAAGACTACTATAGAATCTCTCCTGAAGATAGAAAAGGTAAGAGAGCTCACCCATGATTAAGTACGACAACATCTGTTGAATGAAACCGTCATTCACTTGTCCAAGTAATGCATTTAGTTCTAGTAAAAAAGACATGAAAGGGTAATGTTAGGAACTGAAATACAATTCTCCATCTCCACTTTTTCAATTCATTAAAAAAAATAACCAAAACAACAGCCAAAGACAGTTTCATTGAGTTCAAAAACTCCTTTGACAAATGATTTTTTAAATAACAGTTGACATGGCACTGAAAATAGGAACTTCCTGTAAAATTATGCCATAAACTGGAACTACATTCAATTTTGAGAACATAAAATATAAATCATATCAAACTCAACCAACAAACAACCCATAAGTAAACATGATGTAATCGTCCTTATAACTAATTAAATAGAACTAATAAACTCACGAATACATAATTACCTTTGGCTGTATGGAGATTTATTTTTCTCCCTCCTCGACATAAGGAATAATAATTTCGTCCTATGACTTCCCGCAGCATTCTTAAGGCTTCGAAGAAGATATGGAATCTTAAATTGAGAATACCCGCACAATTTAGCTCTCGATATAGAATCTACAACCCTCTTCACTTCCTCAAGCAAATGATAATCTACCAAGTTTTTCTTTAAACTGAAATCGGGTAAGTAAAAACTGTGAAGACACCACCAACCAACATCCAAAATCATAATTTTCCAATAATCAAAAAGTCAAAATTATGAAATTAGTATCAAAATTAGAAAAAAAAAATTTGACAAACTTCTTCACATAAATTAACAATCAACCAATATAAAAACTTCAAAACCCCAAATTCATATCGAAACTTTGAAATTAAAAGACAAAATACTCAACTTCCTCAACTGTTGAAATATTTTAGGTAGTCAAATTTGAGGGAATTAGTTTGGTTGATTAGGCAAATTTTAGGGAGTGATTTGTGGTGATAAGTTTGAATTATATTCCTTCCTCTATTGCGTTTTTTAATTCCTGATTTGGTGATTTATTTTCAACTATTGTACAACTTGTAAATCTATATATTGCACCCTAATTTTACAAATCAATACAGAGTAGAATTATTCTTCTTTACTTTTGTATTAGGTGTGCTATTATGGTATTAGAGCAATGGATTTTTCCTGAGAGCTTTTTCTATGCAGCCTTCATTGCTGTATAGCCTTAATTTCTAAGAATTTATGTGCAGCCTTCATTGTTGTACCAGACCTTTTTTTAGCCATTCTTCAAGCTTCTTTGTGTCAGAAAACTTGTGCTCTGCCCAGTTTTTTTTCCCAAAAAAAAAAAAAACTGCATTGAATCTTTGATGTCTGGTGCTTCCTCCATGGCAATTAGACAATTTCATTCATGGTCAGATCCAAGCAAGACTGATCCGAAGACTCATTTATGGTGTGAACACTGTAAACGACCTCGTCACACCATAGATACTTGCTGGCAGATTCATGATTCAAGCTCCTCTACCAATTTGTAGCATGTTGCTGTCTTGAACACTACTATGTGTACCGTAGCCCAACAAGGTATTTCCATTCAACCTAATATTCCTTGGATAATAGACCTGGTGCTTCGATCACATATTTGTAGTAGGTTTCCAGCCAAATTTTTCACTCATATTTGCACTCCTCGGGCCTATATAAAGTTTGTATTGCCGATGGCTCATTTTCTCTAATTGTTGGAAAAGGAGAAATTGCCCTTACCCTAACTTTGATTCTTAATTCCGTATTGCATGTTCCCAAGTTATATTGTAATATTTTCTCCGTCAGCAAGTTCACCCAAACAAATAATTGTGTTGCTAAATTTTTCCCTTCCTAATTGTGAGTTTCAAGATTTGGGTTCGGGGAAGACGATCAAGAAGGTTAGAGAAACTGGTGGATCGTATTATTTTGATGATGGTGTTATCCTATAGAACAAGTTCAAGTGGCAAAAGGTTCCTTCGTGGCCTGATGAAATAAGACTCCACATCGCGTTTAGGGCATCCTAATTTTCCCTACTTAAAGACATTATTTCCTTTGTTATTAAAATATATAAACATGTCTCAATTTAATTGTGAAGTGTGTGAGTTGGCTAAACACCAATGTTCTGTTTTTTGAGCTCAACCTAATAAAAAATCAGCCCCTTTTACTCTTATTCATAGTGATATTCAGGGTCCATCTCGTGTACCGAATTTGTCTAATACTCGTTAGTTTATGTCCTTTATTGATGACCTCTCTAGGTTGTATTGGATCTATTTAATGAAAGAAAAATCTGAAACTTTTTCCATTTTTAAATAATTTCATTTGATGGTCCAAACTAAGTTCAACTCAAAGAATAAAATCGTTCGTACTGATAATGATACCAAATATTCCTATAACATCTTAGGATCATATTTTAAAGACAATGGCATCATTCATCATTCTTCATGTGTCAATACCCCACAACAAAATGGTATAGCTAAAAGGAAAAATCGGCATTTGTTAGAAGTAGCCCGCACCCTTATATTTCAATCTAATGTTCCAAAACATTTTTTGGGAGAAGCCATACCACTTTCCTCATTAATCAATCATATGCCCTCTAGTGTCCTTGGTTTTCTCACCCCAATCCATGTGTTCTCTCAAGTCTACCTTCATTCAGCCCAAGCCCAACTTTTTCTAAAGCAATAGCCTCAAGTCTAGCACTAATCTCCTTCACCCTCCACTCCATGCTTTGAGTTTGAGTAGCATATGGATCCTTGACCCAATCATAGAAGTTGTTCCACACCTGTTGAGTTCCGCAGGTTTGGGAGTCCGCAGCAGCTTCGATCTAGCAGCGCAAAGCGTCCGTAGCGATCTCGTCCAGCAGGTCCTCCGCATCATACACAGCATCCTTAACCTGGATCAACCACTGCTTGACTAGATGGTTTGAAAATTGCTTCCTTTTCAGGTCGTTGAGGAGTTCCTGCTAAGCTTCCGTTGCCGAATGAATTTAATGAAATCTGGAGTAGCCAACCACTCGAATAGAAGTTGAAGCGAAGCCGAAAAAAGTGTCTCCGCCTCCATAGGAATTCAGACGATTGGCTTGGATCACCAAACTACAAAAAGACTTGTTCTGGTTTTGGATTTTCCACACTGCGAATGTTCAAATGAATCATTATTGGTGGGGTGGTAGACCCCCGGATGCCGGGGTATTTTCCGACCACCATCATTAGGTGCTGAGAAAAATTGAATAAAAGCAAAGTGCTGAGAAAAAGAAGGGGGAGTAAAAGCAAAAAGCTTAAGGGCCTGTTTGTAACTGTTTTTTAAAACAGTTAATGAGAAAGTACATATTCTTGAAAACTGTTTTTGTTGTTTGAACTCGTGCTATGTGTTTTTTCATAACAAATAAATGGGGAACAAAACATATTCTCCCTATTTTCCTTATTCTTCCTATTTTCCCTATTTAATAACTTTTTCTCGAAATTAGTTGGTGACTTTTTTTGTACTCATAGTTAAAATAACTTTTTTATTTAATTAAAAATAATAGAATGATTTCAGCTGAATTTTATTGATGATAAATGATGAGTAATTTTATATTACAAATGTTAATTGCATAAATGATGCTTCTAATTTTTCATTTTTTCTATTTTGGTGTGTCAACTTTATCTTTATTCAATCAGATATCTAAACTTTTATAATTTTTTCTATTTTGGTATCTCAACTTTATTTTTGTTCAATTAATTTTCAAAACATTTTTATTTTTATATTTTAGTATCGCAACTTTATTTTTATTCGATCAAGTGTCTAAAATTTTCGATTTTTTCTAGTTTGGTGTCTCGTCTTGATTTTTGTCCAATCAAGTGTTGTTTATTTATTGATCAAAGCTTATATTGATATTTAAATAAGCAAAAATTACATTCAAATAACATTCTTATCATATAAAAATATTGAAATTACTTAACTGACTTTTAACGAGGTAAAAGAACAATATTATCCTTTCCACGCTAAGGTTTTTGCTATATGTATCTTACAATACAAGAAAATTGATTAAATTTGTGGCTATGGATAAAAATAAATATTTTAATTATTTTAATATCTAATGTTTTATTTTAAATTATTCACATATAAAATTTTCACAAAATACTTAGAAAACAAATTTTAAAATAATAGAAGATAATAAAAAAAAATATTTAATTGTTATATTTTACTTTTTAATAAAAATTTAAATATTTATCCCAATTCTAGAATTGTAGTCAATTTTATTGATTTCTTGTAAATGTCAGATATTAAAGCCTCAATGCTTTATTACATTAAGTTATTTTTATATAATGTGGATTGTCATTTGAATTCAAATATCTGGTAAAGAAACACATAAAAATTGAAAATTTAAATAAAAATAATATTGAGACTTCAAAATAGCAAAATTAAAAAAGTTTAGACAATTGATTAAATAAAAGTAAAGTCGAGACACCAAAATAGAAAAATAAAGTTTGTAAGCACACTTAATTGAACAAAAATAAAGTCGATATACCAAAATTAAAAAAATTAAAAAATTTAGACACTTAAATAAACAAAAATAAAGTTAAAAAACAAAAATAAAAAAGTTGAGACACTATTTATGTAATTAACCCTTATTTTAATGGATCCTTTTGGTTAGGATCCTTTTGTGCTACCCAATATGACAAGTTTATACTTAGCAGTAGCAATATGACAACCCACAGAAGAAGAATGCTATTCCCACACAACAAGAGGCTGAAAATGACGCTGGAACCCAGAACTCACACAAAAGGATTCAAATCTCTTCAATTGGTTATTGTATAAATGAATTTGATTCATTGTTTGATGTAACAACATTCCGGAAGAACAAAAAGCTTAACACTGGAGAGAAACAATATGACAAGACCAAAAATCACTATAAAAGTAAGTGATGCTACAACATATCTATGAAAATCAGATTTCATCAAGATTTCACTTCCTTGGAAAAAGTCACCTTCCCAATCAAGAAAATCATCAAGATTAATTTGAGCATTATTGATATCAATCAGAATATACGTCAAGCAAGCCTTGCTCAAAATCAAAATCCATGTTTTCACCAGGTTCATTCTTCAGGGGGCTGGACTGTGGCTTATTAGCTTGTGTCTGTTTCACATGCTGCATGAGATCTAGAACCTGAGAATCTAAAGAACCACCATGTTCTTCTATTTCCTTTTCCCTGAATGAAATTCCTTTTGGACTTGGGTGATAAATAGTAGCAGACTCCTTAAGCTCTGGCTGATGATGACAGGGATTGGCAACTAATGACATCAAGTCATGGAAAGTGACTACGGAAGGATTAGATCTTGTTTAGATAGAATCTTTTTTTGCTTCTTTAAAAGGGGAAAAATGTTCAGCAGCTATCAATCAGCAAGGAAAAAGGAATTTACCTTTAGATATTTACTAATGGAAAACTTGAGATAGTCCAGCTGCTCTGCACAGAATGGCTTGAGCTTATGATTTCGTGGCCCAGGCTTTAGATGCTTCTCAATTACAAATGCAAGGGTAGAGTTCTCATTTATCCTGTAATAACATTAAATGAATCAATGAAACATTAAAATTTGATGGAGTAAGAAGACTACTATGGAATCTCTCCTGAAGATAAAGAATGGATAAGAGAGCTCACACATGATCAAGTAAAACAACATCGGTTGAATACACCGCCATTCAATTGTCCAAGTAATGCATTTCGATCTAGTAAAAAAGACATGAAAAGGGTGATGTTAGGAAATGAAAAAAATTTATCGATCTCTACTTTTTCAATTCATTAAAAAAATATCCGAAAAACAACACTAAAGACAACTCATCAGAGTTCAAAAACTCCTTGACTACTAATTGTTTTTAATAACGCTACATGGAAACAAATCTAGAAAAGAACATTGCAAAATTGACACGTAAATGAGTGTATCAACTATCTAATAAAGAGAATTATGTTTGTCATTTTACCTTGAAGTGTTCTACTGGTATGATATTGTCCACCTCGGGACCTAAGCGCCATGGTTTGTTTCCAGCCTCAACTCAAAAGGTCTCATACCAATTGGATATTGTCCACACATATGTAATAATCTATACTCTTCTCGTCTCTAACCCATGTGGGACTTGGTTTAATTCCTCAACAGATTTCTGCACCACCACAAAACCATACATACTCCTCAGATGTGAGCCCATTTTGTTCAAAGATCAATAATAATTAATATATTCATATTCTGTTTCAGATCACGGTCCTGCGATCTTCAACTTATACTTTGGAAATATGAAGTCAGGTGAAGGAGACACGTGAATAACTGATAATCAACATGTCAACAACTATTAATCAACATGAAAAGGAAATACTCGATATTTACGAATGAAAATTTCAGCCCGCTATTTTTGCACATAAAGGCTTGAGCTTATTCCATAATCAAGGCTTTAGATGGCTTTTGCACAAAGATTAAAAGATCACGTAGAAGCGCTAAAAGTTTATATATAGAAGCCCTTTTGTAGCAAGAATTTGGTGAGAGAGCTCACCATAGTCTCTCGTTAGATAAATGTTCACCATTCGGGCCATGTTCGACTAATGCATTTAGATTCATGACAAAACATGGAAAAAGTAAAAATAACCATAGGCAAATTAAAACTCATTTGTCTAATAATTTTCTAAAACAGAACATACAACCTCAATGAAGAATCCATCCTCTATGTTACACCACTGAAAGTACCATTGTTCGGGATCAAGACCTAAGAAAAGCTAAAAACAAGAAGAAACTACATCAAAATTGAATACGTGAATGAAGCACATCAACTATCTCAATGATTTATGTCTATTGTTTACCTTATTTGGTGAAAAGTTCTAATTATTAGTACACAATAGAGCCAATTTTTTTATGAAAGTGGACTCCTCATCACGCAAAAGTCACAACCAAAAAATAAAACAATTAGTAAATTTGAATAAATTAATGACAATGTAATGCTTCACATAAAATTATGAATATTGAACTATAGTTTTTTCATATCAATGCAAGAAATCACCTAAAAGACGCTGCATCAGAGGTTAGATTTTTCCATTTGTAGTAGAAATTTTTTTATAGATGCATAACACTGCTCATTTATCAAACAAACTGCTCTGGATGTAAAAATAATATGGTAAGGCATTCATGTAAGAATACAAATGAAATATGATTAAAGATTTCATGACAAACATAACCAATTAAGCCACGGTTATATATCCCTTTTTTGTTTTTATTTTTTTACCTTGCTCATCTCTTATAACAAAGTGCCGCGATATTAGAACCTCGTAAAATGGTTGTGAAGTGTTCCACCCAACGCATTGAATAGCCGCATTGTCCTAGTCATTCTTCGAAGTTTGGCAACATCGCCTCCAATGGGGGAAACTAAAAGATTTTAGATGTCAAATTCACAAGTTAAATCTCACATTTCATTAAATTAGTTTAATCAAAACATTTAAATTTGTGAACAAACATATTTTTAAAAAGCATTGAAGTTCAATTTGTGTCAGAAGTTAAATGAGGTAGAATTGGGTCCATAAGACATTATAGAAATAAAGATTGGGACAAAAATATTGAATCAATGTATGATTATAACTGTACTGGGTAAACTCGGAGGAAAGACAGTTTCAAAAATACTGCACTAATAACAAAAGCAGCCATTAGAATTGTTCAATAGAGCCTGTTTTATATGCCCTGGGAGTGTAAGAAAGGTGAAAAACCATGAACATGGAAAACAAAATATCCATGTTTTTACTTTATCTTCTCTTAATGTTAAAATAGCTATAAATGGTTCATTTAATTTAAGCAAAATTGCCAAATCAAAAGGGAGCATGAAATGTGTGTAATATTAATTTCTGGGTTGAAGCTATAAGAAAAAGAATTACCTGACTGTACATTGGCGGATTGAGACTTTGATTAAATCAACACAGAATTTATCTCTATTTTTCCAATAGAGAACAGCTTCGACGCCATATAAGAGAGGGACGCGAACACCGACTTCAGGTATGAGTTTATGGACAAATGGTAATGGTTTCTTTATCTTTTGGGGAGCAGCCCAAGAACTTTAGGTACCATGAGAATGGCAATAACAGATCATATCGCCTAGCAAGCTCGTAACATAGCACTTGAACATTCTTCAACAGTAAAATGCAGATTGGGACTCAGAAAGCTTCCTATTTATTAACTTAACTTTAACACACCATGAAGCATCACACTGTACCGAATTCAAAGCAACAGATCGCCATCGCTGCTTCCTTCAAACTCGCCATTGAGCTCCACTCAAGTTCCAAAACCGTCGCACGCCAGGACGGTTAACTTTGCCATGGCGCTGCTAGCATTACCCAAGCAGTTGTGGCAACAAAGAAAGATCGATGACCTCCTGGTCAGCTCTGATTTTGAAACACCAGAACCCATCCCGGAATCAAAACCTCAAATTTTTAAGCTGACATTTAAATGCAAAACAACCATACATCATCAATCTATCAACCGAGAATGAAACAGAACTGGCCCTAACGGTAATGAACCAAAAATTGAAAAGGCCTGTACCGACGAGGCCGCTAAATCTCAAACTACGCTAACTCTTTAGAGTTCTCAACTTAATAGAGTAAATTATTATATTTGGGAATGTTCAGAAGATAAATCTATAGAGATGAACCTTCTACTCACGCTGTTCTTCAAACGGGTGAGGAGTGAACATCAATAGTTCACACCCAGCACCCTCCCCTTCTCCAATTCCTTCACCTGGAAAACCCTGGGTACTCAAAAATTCCATCAATGAAACACTAAAAGTTTATATATATATATATATATATATATATATATATATATAGAAGTTCTTTTAAAAGATAAGAATTAGTAAGGGAACTCAATTCTACGGCCTAGTAAAACAACATCATTATATAAGAAACCAATAAACAAGCTATAAACACTGTTAATACTGTATCGCACCCCACAGAACCCCGCCATGATTTCACCGCCGTGGAACGAATTTACCCACAGAACTTCTACCTGCCTTCAATTGCTTGAAGTGACAACAAATTTCGCAAAAGCAATGCCATGGATCACACCAGAGATTTTGTTGTAAACCAGCCACACAATCGGGAGAGTTCTAACCAAAATATTAAGTATCAAAATTTTAAGAGATAACAGGGTGAGAGAACTTTCAATTTTTTAATTCTTCTCATCAAAGTAATTAGCATCAATTACGGCTGTTGAGCACCCAGAATCTCCTTCCTCCATAAAACCCTCCCAAAACTCGGGCCAACAATCCGGCCCTTCTTCGATTCCACTTCCTGAAAATCGGGAGAGCCCAACCGCTTCGCACGTAAAAGCTTCGAACACCAGAATTTTTTTCCTAATTCATTATCATAAAATCCTTCGTACATATATTCTAAATGATTCAACTAAAAATACATCGTATAAAACAGTTGTTGTTTACATTACCCTCGCTTCTTTCCACGCTTATACTCCAACTTTATTTCTTATGAAAAATCTTCGATGCTCATCCCGAAATGACCGGGAGGAGTTTTAAAAAATGATGATTAGTTTTGTTTTATAAATTTAGCACTTACAATTCCCTTTTTTCTTAAATGAGAAAGGAAAGACTAAAAATAAATAGAATCCTAACTTAATAATGTATTAAAGTTATCATTTATTTATTTTATTTTTTTTTTCAGGGTAAACTAGCAAGTTATCAATTATTTGATTCTTAGAAAAATTTGGAAAAATAGAGAAAAAATTGTAAACTTCTTGTCTTGTTAATTTGTTTGTGGAAAAATTGAAGAAAATCGAAATCAATAGGATTAATTTTAACGCTGAGGAACCAAAAGGTTTTAGATGTTAAGTGAAATTCATAAGTCAAACATGTTACTTCATTAAATGAGTTTAATCAAACACAACAAATTGTGACCAAACTTATTTAAAAGCATTGAAGTTTAAGTTGAAACAAGTTTAAGTGTATGAATTGTCCATAAGATCATATAAAACAACATCAATGTGAACATGTGGAACCAATGTAAGTGATTATAAATCTCGTACTTGGTATCGGAGGAAGGAAAGCCAAAGCAATTTGTACTTTTACTAATAAAGTGCCAGCCAACTTTAATGCTTACTAGAGTGGTTATGCGCTCCTATATGTTAAATAACCGACAACATTGAAAAGAAAAACAAAATATTCATGTTTTCACTTTATTTTGTCTTAATTTTTCAATAGCTATTGATGGTGCATTTAATTTATGCAAAACAGAGCATGAAAATACATTCAATATTTATTCTTGGGTCGAAGCTATGAGAAAAAGAATTACCTTTGACTAAAGTAGCACAGAATTGAGCAGTACGTTTGGAACGTGAGAGATATAAGGCCATTCTTCCCCTTTCTCAAGTTGACATCGTTTTTCCAATAGAGGACAGTTCTCGACACTCACATAAGAGAGTGGATGGCGAAGTCTCTCGTTTGTTAAATATTTCCGGCGGCAATCTTCGATGTACAATCTTTTTAAAGAGAGGTGAGGTGTCAAGACCCTTACCAAGGATCGAGCATCGTGGACACTCTAAGATTTGCAAATACTGAGAGAGACGAGTAGTACCAAGACCCCATTTGCCCAAGAACTGGAGCTGAGTGTCCAGAGTGCCACCCCAGAGAAAATGAGTTTGCCAGCTCCCCAATAGAATCTGAGATTTCAGAAAAAGCCACAAATTTCAGAAAGAGGATTTGCAAAGAGTGCAGCAGTACACTCTTTGGGAAATAATTCCATGTCTTCACATTTACTATCTATTCCTAATATAGTAAGAGAGGTCACCAGAACCCCCACTCCACCTGGGCGGCTGTGTGTTATTCTCAATATGTAGGTTTCTCGGGCTAGGAAGGCAAAATTTCAAAACATCAATTCTGGACAATCCGATAAATGTAACACCTCTACAGATGAGTGTGTGAGCGCCAACGACCTGAGCTTGGAGCAACCACTGATAATAAAATACTCCAAAACAAGAGGGCCTAATTCGATAGTCTCAAGATTTGGGATATCTTCTATATACAACCGACGTAAAGATGTGAGATCACCCTCTGAAATTGAAATGGAGAGCTTCTCAAGCCCCTTAAGACCCTCAATCGAGAAAAAACTCAACTTGGGGAAGATGCCTAATGACAAGGATAACGAGCGAGAATCATCCATACATCTTACCGATGTTTAGACTGAGACTCGAGATGGCATCCAAAAAACTCGGTAAGAGAAACTCTAATTCAACACCGAGATTGTTAGTAGTTTCAATGTAAATGGTAAACCAACCTTTCGGATTCAGAAATTACTAACTGACGCGCATCATGTATGTTGGCTCGCAAGATTTCCTTCTAAGAGAGACTCCACAAAAATCACATCCTTTGATTGAGAGTCGGTGTGGAGCCCTCGAAGTTGCTTTCCACCGAGACACGCCTAAAATTTCAATTTTAGCTTAAGAGCCGTGAAGTCATAATTCAGTATTTGCAATCAGTAGCTTACTCAAAATCCCCATCTCGCAGTTACGTATGGCGTGAACAAAGGACTTAAGCCACAAGCAAATGCGACATTCGTAAATTTCAAGTCTCCAATGAAAGACGCTCGTAATTTCTCCCGCAAGTTCGGGACACGCCGCATAGAAAGCTTTGGAGACGAGGGAATAATTCTCCACAACATAACCATTATTATTTCTCCCAATTCATATCCTCAAATGATAGCTTTTCAGTGGATTGAAAGAAAGCAATCCCGTAGGAACTCACTCACCCACATGCTCTACTCTTAGCCATGCTCGAGATTTCTGGGACATTTAAGATGGGCGAACATCTAACTGCGGTAATGTAAAGTACCCTTACAACTGCAAGCTCAAGGGACACGAGATTATTCAAGGAATCTCCAAACCACTGGGAAATTCACACTAGATAATTTATGATGAGGAGTCGCTTTTAAATTTGATACGAGGTCAGACTGTCGTAGTATATCGCTACCAGAAGATCACGTCATTGTGATAATGAAATTCTAACCATCTGTATCCCAATTCAAGATTAACTCATCAAGTTTGACTCTTACCCTTCATATTAGCTCTGTAATGCACGGGCTGACACTCATCACATTCTTCTTCTTCATAAGCTCAAATATGAAGTGTTCCTCGACCTCGAAAGCTCCCTCAATTCTTCCATTCTTGATCCACTCTTTTGGCCCACAACAAAATTAGTCAACCTCTGTAAATTCTTTAATCGGCCAATACCATGAGTTGACATTTCTTTCAATGATTCACATCCAGAAAGATCAAGATAACGCAAATTAATCAATTTCCCCATCCTTGAAGGCAATTCAGTAAGATGTAGACATCCTCACAATATCATGGTTCAGAGATTCATAAAACAACGCATCATTCGTGTAATATTTTTAATGGATGTACAAGATAAATCCAAGTAACACAAATGCTTCAAATTGCCTATAGATTTAGGCAAATCACTTATTTGATAGTCACACAATGACAACACGCGCAAACACCTCATGTTTGGTAATATATCTTGTAAAACTCTTTTGCTCAATAGATAAAAATGGTGACCAATATGATGGCTTCACAACTAAAAATGTTCGCATAGATTTAGCTTTAACAAAAGCCTCAAACTTGTTAAATGCAACACAAAAGTCATCAATCTCATTATTACCATGAAAGTATAGAAAGTGGCGAGCCTTCTCAAATACCTTTTTTACCTTATCACCATTATCCACTCGGATACAAAAATCTCCAAACACATGTTGAGCCAATTCATGTATTAGATCATGCATCACAAAGTATAGACTTCTAATAGATTTTTGGAAAAAGACTTAGCCAAGAGGCTCATCAAAAATACAACTCATCTATCTTTTCTATTCTTCTTCAGAGGTTTTGTCTGGATGCAAAAGGCCTTCTGCCATCCATAATAAGATCAACTCCTCTTTGTTGAATTGGTGGTCTGTGGGGGAAAATAGAACAATAAGCAAAACAACGTCTACTCGTGGGGAAAGATGATGATACCAATATCAATGATGGAAGAATTCCATAACCACTGCAGATGCCATATATTTCCCCGCTATCCAACACATCCTCCCATTCCCTTTTTTTCTCGACCTAGAGCGCAGAGATACCCCATGATTTGCAGAATCCGCTAAAGGCAATCCTCGCACTTATCAACGATATGCCCGCCTATGGGGTTCGTCACTAAGATGCAATAGTGGTCTCCCATTCGAAATGCTATATTTTCAAATAGACCCAACAATGTCGAGGGCTTAATTCTCCTAAACGATGAGCGCTGGGACCGAACGCATAGTTCGCGACATTCATCACTCTACCGGTCACAACAATCTTGCTTCCTCAGACCACACTCACGAGCCGAGCTTCAGCGCCCGAACTCTCCCGCTAAGAGACTCCACATCCCATATATCAAGAATGCTTAAATTTCTTTTGTTACGAGGCTCTCGAGCTCACGCCGAGCAACCAAGTTGCCATCAAGTAGACTACAATGATTGCCTCTAGAATCGATTCGGGTTATCCCTGACAAGATTAAACTCGCTGGAAACACAAACCCATGCTTTCATGTGGAAGTGTTCCTTCACTTTGTCATGGTTGTAGAGAAGCTGAGCGAGTGTAGTCTCTCGCTTACGCGCCATGCCGACTGGGCTATGCATCACATCTATGTTAGTGTCCTCGTTATCGAAAGCAACCACGCACCATCTCCTCCCTTAATATCATCCCTTCCAGACACAGGACTCATCCACCAAAGAAGTGGATGGTGATCTCGACGAGGTTTCGCCCCACCTTCTTCGCCCTCAAGTCCATCTTTTCTCGAAAGCAATAGCTTCAAGTGTAGCGATCATCTCTCTTCACCCCGCACTCCATGCTTGAAGAAATGGAGCCTTAACCCAATCAACTGTCGCAACCCGAAAAGTTCCGCAGTTCGGGAGTCCGCAGCAGCCTTCGATCCGGCAGCGCAAAACACGCAGAGTGATCCCACCCAATGTGTCCTTCGTGATTACACAACATTCTAACCTGGATCAACCACCGGCCGACTAGATTGTTTGAAAATCGCTAACTCCTCTCGCATCATCGTTAATATCTGCAACGACCACCAATTTCCCTCTTCTGCGGTTAAGGAGTTCCGCTAACCTTCCGCTCGCCTGATGAAGTTAATGAGCTCCCGAGAAGGCAACCTCTCAAATAGAACTCGGGGTTTGAAGCCGAGAGGAGGTCCGCCATAACTGGCCTACTAGTCGTTGCCTCGCGACCATGATGGAATCTCGTACTATTGGTTTCCTATTTCCGGCGACATACCACCAAAATGCCAAAAAATGGTTTTGGTTTACCACAATCAGTAGAATGGTGGAGGGAATCATCAATGGCGGTGGTATGAAGCTTCTCAAAAGAAAGAAAATTAAAGCAACCTTAAGATTTTCCAATGATTTTATTCTTTTCTTTCCTCTTCTATCATCTAGTTTTCGCTTTCCTTTTCATTTGCACGTTTCTTCTTTTTCTTCTATTATTATTAGTGTATATATATGCAAAATTATATGTTTTTAACATTATTATTCCTTGTATAATTAAATCTAATCATGATTTTTTTATCAATATTGTTTTTTATTTTCATGTAATCATAATGTCGTAATTTTCATCGCTTATAATTGTCATTTTAGAATTGATCGATATTTTCACAAACTATGATTCACTATTAAAATAAATTATATATAACTAATATTATGATTCATTATTTAATAATAATATAGATATATATTAGCATAATTGATTCTCAAGGAATTATGGCTGTGGTGTGGCCCCTAAGGAAAGTAAAAATGCAAAGTTTAAAAGCATATATATCTTTTTTTTAAAGTTTATTCCTTAGATTTTTTTAATTAAAATGAGGAATTTCTATGGGTCGCGAAAATGATGAGAAAGACAAGTTAAGGGCAACTTTTCAAAGACTTGCTTCAGGACAGTTCGTCAGGGATTTTAAGTCTTCCAATCGACCATCCTACCGTATATAGGAAGTTCGTTATGGATAAACGCATGAAGGCAGAAAATATACAAAAGATATATTTATCAACGAATTTCTCAGCTTTCAAATCCCTTATTCCTAAGGAATAATCGTTGATAAGGAAAAATATATTCTCTCTAAAATTAGGAGAATATGAGATTTTATCCCAAAAAGGTAGGAGGAGATTCATCAACCACGCTCTATAAATCGCATATCCCTAGAAGTAGCGGTATGTGTAATCTAATCGGTGAGACCTTCTCTCGGCTTCTTCTTCATCATGTAAAGCAACTTAACTACTCCGATAGCATACAGATTTTTACAGGTTCGCGTTGCATTGTTTATGCACAAGGGATCCGACGATCAAGGTCCCTACACCAATGATTTTAAAAATAATTATATATGATTAACTAATACTATGATTCATTATTTAATAATAATATAGATATATATTAGCATTATTGATTGATTCTTGAGGAATTATATATGGCTGTGGTGTAGCCATAAGGAAAGTAAAAGTAAAAATGCAAAGCCTGTTATATATATACTTTCTTTTTTTTAAGTTTATTCCTTAGATTTTTTTTTTTAAATTAAAAATGAGGAATTTCTTATGCTGGAAAAAAAGTTTATTCCTTCTTGGTATATGGGCTGCAAATGTTGAGGAGCATATGATACCATCAGTAAAGAATTAGGGTGGTGTTTATTTTTTGGTTTTTGCTGAAAGTCAAATAGCTTTTAGCATTCAATTTATTTTTTTATGACTTATTATTGAAAATTTTAAACTTTTTACGAAATAGAAAAAGTAAAAATATTTAGCTTCTTAATGTTTTTCTCTATAAAGAAAAAAACTAGATAAATATACTATAAGAAAACCATATTCTTTATGATTCAATTGAAACTATCATTTTCATTTTAATTAAATAAAACATAAAAAATTTAAATTTTTATTTAAAAAATTTATTGTTTTAAAATTTGGATAAAATTAAAAGTTGATTTTTTATTTTAGAAAAAACAAACCATTAAATACTTAATCCTATTCAAAACAAAAGTTCTATTTAGTATTAAGTAAAAAAACCAAAAAACAAACGCCACCAGCTCTTTCAAATTGGAGGGAGGTTGGATCAAACTGCTTTTCCCATAAACGCTTCAATCAAGATATTGAAGTCCGGTGCACTAAGTATTAAACGACCAACTCTCCTAAAAGCTTTTCTTTTAAACTCTTGCAGTGATTTTCGCTTTAATACGAATATCACAAGCTTTCTCAACACCCTCCCCTCACGTGCGATCCTGGCCCCCGCACAGAATCAAACAAACCAAATACCAAATACGACTTTCAAATAAATAGACGAGGAATAAATCATAGCCGCAGATAATAACCCAAGACTTCGGCCAAACCAATCTCATACCATGGCCAAATCGAGCCTTTTTTTTTTTCCTGTATTTCCTTTAGAGTACAGTACAACATATATGTATCCAAAACAGAGGATTTCTAGGAACATATTCTAGCCTATACATTTAACAGAAAAGGATTCATATCTCTTCAATCGATTAAAAGCGTAAATGAATCCTGTTCAATGAAATTTTGACTCTGGACTTCTGGAAAGAAATTATATTGGAATGAACCTTCAGAGCTTTGCTTTCTAACCATTACAAGAACCTTCAGAGCCCAACCCGGATGCATAAATTATATTTCAGAACGCTCAGAAGATAATTCTATAGAGATGAAGAACCTTCTACTTATTTACATTTTTCTGTTCTTGAACATTGAACAGAGTACTCAACATCAATGTTACTACAGACTTGTTATTGTTTAGTGATCACCTCAGAGAAAGCCTGCCATGGATAGTCTGGGCCAGGGGAATTAAATTTTGTTTGCTTGAGTTCCCTGTCTGTTGCTTCAATCTTTTCTTTATGCTGTTATGAGAAGAAAACCTATCAGAGACACAGAATGGGTACAAAAATATATTGGAAAGCACAGAAACTTCAGGAAAAGTACAAACAAATCATATCCTGAACTCGTTGAACAAAAAATAAAGTACAATTGACTGAACAAATGTCTACCTTCTCATTTATATGTTCCTCCTGAACAATTCCTCGTCTAGGACAAGAAAAGAAGAAATTCTCTGTTTTTATGTGCATGATATCTTCAACATTAGATTTTCCTCTCACTTTTGACATGGGTACAACTGATTCTGGAATAAAAAATAACATACACTAATAGATGTTTAACAGAAATTACTACAAATCCCTTTGATTGTTTAAAGTATAAATGAATTAATCATATTCACTGTTTGAATTGAAAACAAAATTTTGGAAGAAGAGGAAGTTGAAACTGGACTCTGGAGTGGAACAAAATGACAAGACCATGTATAAATTACCATAACAGAGGTGCTGCTACTCCAAGATATTGATATCGCACCTCTAGTCTCTGTTTAGAACCGGAAAGTACTAAGGAAATAAAATAGAGAGAAAAAATACAAAGGAAAAGAGTGGTGTCGAAGAAAATTTAGAGGAAAATAAAAAAATGTTTAAGCTTAATAAAATTAATTCTATATATGTTTATTCAAACTCATTTTATTGTGGTGGCCATTTGTGGTCCTAATGTTTTTGTTTGGGCACCTCAGGGAAAGCCTGCCATGGATTGGAGTCTGCTTTCGACATGGCTAAAACTGATCTTGAGATAAAAAAAATCATGCACACAAATAGATATTTATTGGAAAATGATCCAAATATCTTCAATTGATTAATGAATAAATGAACAAATAACATTTTCTTTTGCATGCATTACATGTAGATTGCAGTTTGTATAGTTACTCACACTTTTTAGTGTGTCCAGCAGTACTGTGGTGCCATGTCACCACATGATGGGCTCTTTAGTCTTTAGATTCAGCAGATCCTAAATTACATCTATATAATTAAGAATAATTCATACGTATATGTATATGTATATATACAAACTATTTATCACAGAAGGTGCAGTCCTTATCATCTTGGAAGTGCATGGAGGGGCCCTGTTTGCTATGTTTTTTATATTTAAATTACCTATTCCTTTTCATTCTGTGTTTTATATCCATCTTTTTTGTTCTGTTCAGATTTTCCATTCATTTTGAATCTGGCTAGATCAATTATTGCTGCAGAGAAAATAAGAAGAGGATATCTTGGAAAAAAAAAGAAAGAAAGTGCATTCATAATCTTTAATTACAGGATATAATATTGACTAGACTCTTTCAACCTAATCACAGCTGAAAACCAGTCGGGTGAGTGACCAAATATTCACAAATAAGATACATACAAACCATAGACAGCTTTGTTAGCAATTATGTGCTCTTGGGTCCCACTTAGTATTCTCAAATATATGTATAAATTATAAACATGAGCATGTAAAATATAATTTATTATATGAACGGTTATTTATAATAAATATAATTTATTATATGAACGGTTTTTTATAATAAATATAATTTATTATATGAATCCGTTATTTTATAATAAATATAATTTATTATATGAACAAGCTATTCTCGATGTAATGGGTTTTAAGGTTTTCTCTTTGGAGTTTTTTTTCATACATTTGAGTATCATTAAACAAGAGAAAAGAAAGAATTTTTCTGCTCTTCGTTTTTTTCTAAAATGCTCAAGATTCAGCCTACTGCCTCATCTGATTGTAGCTCACACACATCCATACCAATTTCGAGGATAGATCCTGGGAAGACGGACAAGGCAGATTGCCGATCCGTAGACTGACGGCAGAGATCGCACGCATGGCCGTCAAGCCGTAGACCCACTCAGAGATCTGCTTATATCGATCTAGAAGTCTAGTTTCGACTCGATTCCGCAAATCTACATAGGTAATTTTATTTAATATTGAATTTTAGATACGCTTGCATGTTTAATCATATTGCTGGGATCCATGCTTCATTGCAGGTTTTTCCTTCAATTGGTATCGAGTACGCTACGACAGATACTGCTGCATTCAGTGCATTCAATAACGCATGTAATTTTGATGTTGATTTAGTATATGGCACCTAGGTTCTATTTGTCGTTAGATCGCATTGATTAGATCTCGTTAATTTATGATTTTTGTTCATGAATGGACGTATTATTTTAACGGTTTTCGTTTCGTATCCATGGTAGATTTTTGATCAGATAATTTTTCATTCAGAATAGTGGAGGCCGGTCATATGATCAAGCCTTCCTGTTTTATTTATTATTTACATTTTTTTTAATTAAAATAGTTGTAATTTAAATTTCAACTCAGAATCAGACACCCTTCATGGTGCCTGGAAAGCTTCTGAGAAGACTGACACCATTCGTAACGTGACCACCGTGGAATGCTGGGGAGGAGGAGGAGACGCTGGCTTGACGGATCGGCGGCGCTCCAGAACGCCGTCACGCCACACGCGCCGGCAGTTTCGCTGCTGGTCCTCACTGGCCGATAGCCCGGGCGCTGCGAGTGGCTGCATGAGTCGCTTGGCAGCCTACTTCCGGCTACCGGCTCGCCGTGCAAGCAGTGGTTCTTCCCCGGGGCCGGCTTGATTTGGTGGATCTACGACCTACCACTCCTTCAAATTAGAACATGTGTTAGGTTTTGTGTGGTTTTAATTTATTTTAGTTTCGGCCTTTATGCCTTGTAAACTAAAATAATCGGGGCTCAAGAACCTAGGATATTTTGTAATGTGCCCAATTTTAATTCTTGTGAAACTACTGACAGTATTTATTTAATTAATGCTTTTGTGAATGGTTTAAATTATATGCTTATAACATGTTTTATGTGATGCCATATAGAATAGGTGGTGCCATATAAATTTGCATCAATGATAATTACATGTGCAGCACAATTATTATGATTCTATTATCTAGTTTAATAATTATTATGGAAAAATTATTTTATTTTTTTGAAATAAATTTTAGAAAATCCCTATTATTTAAAATATTGAATGGTGAAGGTTTTAATTAATTTAATTAATTTTAAACCTAAGGGTTCCATTGTGGGTCTAATAATAAAAATGATCAGTGTGAGTTCCAACCTGATAAACATGGTCAGATTTTATTGATTAGACCTTCAATTAAGTTTCAAAATTTTAATAAGATTGATCGCCCAACGCCGGCAATCTTGGATATTAAAGATAATTTTGAAATTAAAACAATGGTTAAAAAACATTCAAACTTAATTTAATTATTACCTCCCAACGAGGTTATGATATTTCTTTTATTAAGTGCCCAAAGTTTTGAAACAATTGTAGTGAAATGATTATGTATTATCTAGAAAGTTCTGGCTCTAAGAAGGTGGATTTAAGTAGTCCGTCAGACTCCCCATCTTCCCGGGAACCAACTTAGTAGGATACTAATCATTTCATGATCAAATTTAGCTTTGTTGGCAACATTCGCCCAACGTAAGTGTTTATAATGGAAACTAAATAATCGCTTACAATAAAACAAAATAGTTTTTGGATTAACTAAATTTTAAGATTATGTTTATTGTAAGATATTACGCTTTAATACTAGTGTGTATTTTTCGTAAAATGGCATCATTTAACCTAATTTTGCAATGATTTTGAGTCAAAGCCTATGGATGGAAATAATTATGGAATGTGGAAAACCGAACCGGTATTATCAGGTCGATTTTGAAATCAAGTTTGTCTCGTAATCCACAATTAAAGCTCAATGAGCTCAAGAAAGAAATGCATCTCGACCAAGTCGTAAAGACTATGAGGCCCGGGGACAAGGCAAATATATCGTCACGCTATATTCTCGCTGTTGCAATACTGGAAGGACAGATATCTCATCTCGAGAGCCGGAGCGTAAATGATCCAGACTTCGATAAGATGTTTGCAATAATCAACGTTCTTTAAGGCGTCTGTGCTATAAATCGAACACTAACGACCGGGAAGTGCGAGATCATCGGTTCTAAAATGATGTCACATCTCGAATCAAGCCGGGCGGCTTGGGATGAAGACGGAGCAAAGGTCCCAATCGATTGATATTTGGACTCCCACCCGATCAAGCCACTCAGGCTTTAAAGTTAATTATGTAATATGAACAGATGTGGATCTTAACTCCTACGCAGTTGATGCATGAACTAAAGTGCCGGAAGGGCTTTCTGAAAGTCGCTGTTCATATATGGATCGTAGGGTTCTACTCTTCAAGCCCAAAGGGAAACCTAAGGGTGGGAAAAAGAATAAGAACAAGGTATGGTCAGTACCGCTACCAAAACCACCGCCATGAAGAAGTCAAAGGCAAGTGCTTCGCGCGGATGTATGGGTCACCGAAGCGTAATTGCCCCCGACACAAAAGCAAGGTACGGTAATTTAAATGGTCAAGCTTGTTTAGTGGAGAATTATAATGATAAATGGATCATCGATTCGGGAGTCACTAACCATGTCTCGTTACTTTTTGCAAAGGGTTCGCATAAACTAGCTTCTGGCTGACAGAACGTAGGTTTCGAGGCTTGGAAATGGAGAACATGTCTACGTTTAAAGCATGGACAAGTAGAATTATTTTTCAATAATGATGTGACTTTATGTTTAGTAGACCGGCTTATATGTATCGATTTTAAAAGGAATTTAATTTCTGCTTGTTTATTTGAACAAGGTTTAACAAAGGGAATTTAATTCCTTATTACAATAAGAAGTTCAACTTCAGCTTATTCAGATTCTGATTTGATAGGATGGCCTTTATTATTTATCCCACAACCATGATGTTTTAATTAACGAAATTGTTGATAAGCATGATCACTTAGCCAAGAAAAGGAAAGTTTCAATGAAACGTACCTTGGCATTTGCGATTAGGTCATATTAATCCTAATAGGATTCATGGTTTGCAAAAGTGGGATCTTAACTTCCCTAGACTTGAACCTATACCAGTATGTGAATCTTGTTTGAAGGTAAATGACCAAAAGGCCCTTTAAAGCCAAGGATATCGCTGCCAAGAATCAAACCGCGCCGGAATCGGGTGCATACGATGTGTGCGACCAACAAATGTCCGCCGCAGGAGGGTATTTAGCATTTTCATTACCTTTATTGCATGACCACCAAGATATGGATATATTTTACCTAATGCGCCCAAAAGTCTCGAAACTTTCACTAAATTTCTGGGAGTATGCTTCCAGGCGTGAAAAGCAATTGTAGACTCCATATCAAAAGAGCCTTGGCCCGACCGAGGCGGTGAATAACTTCCTGGCCTGAGAGCTTAAGTCTTACTTGACTCAAGAGGGATAGTTTCACAACCATCACACCTGGAACACCCCGAAGAAATGGAGTTGCGTAAAGGGAAATAATCCTTCAGATATGGCGTAGGTCAATGCTTGGGCTATTCATCTCTACCTATATCGCTTGGGGATACATGTAAACCGCAACGTATCTTCTCTCGAATTTGGGCTCCTTCTAAACTAGCTCCTAAGACACCTACAGACTGCGGGAAAGGGCGCAAGCCTAGCTTAAGCTATAACCGAATATGGGGTGCTCCCGCATGTCTTAAGAAAGGATCCAAATAAGTTGGAATCACGCTATACAGAAGGTTTGCATGTTTGTCAAGCAATTCTAAAGGAACGAGAGGTATTACCACTTTATAGTCCTTCTGGATAAAAAGGTTATCAGAGTACTCACGCAACTTTTTCGAGGAAGACTATATAAGCAATTTCAAACCCAAGAAAGAAATAATTTCGAGGAAACACTCGCCTCAAGAACAACCGAACCACCGTTGTTCGTTCTAACACCACTCGATTCCTACGCATGTTCAAAGAGGGGAAATGTACCGGTGAATGCTAATGTGTGGAACCAAAGGAACAAGATCCAATACATGGAACCAAACTGTAAGAGCCGCATAAAGAGGAACTAGTACCTTACAAAGCTCAACAATGAACCACAACCAAAGGGGATTACCGTAGTGATGTAGCAAGGCTAAGCCTCCAGCGAGATATGTCTCGCATAGCGATCTACCAAGTTATTAAGTATCGGGACAAGTGAAGATGATCCCCATCAATTACAAAGCACCGGAAGAGGATGTACAGAGTGGCAAAGCCATGGACCGTGAAATGGAATCTTATTCCACTCCTCCGCCCGGTCTCAGAGGCACCCAAAGGGGTAAAACCATCAGTGTAAGTGGATTTACAAGAGAAAAAGAGGATCGATGGGAAGGTGGAAACCTTCGTTGACAGGCAAAAGGCTATACCCAAAAAGTTAGGATAGATTATGGAAGAAACCGCCAAGAGCCATGCTTAATCTGGTCCCGATTCTTTTTAGTCAGAATGCTAGTCTCGATACGAGATTCGCGCATGGATGTCAAAACAAATTTCTTTTTAAATGGCAATTTAAATGTAGGACATCTACATGCAAAGAACTTAAGGGTTCAAAGCTAGCGCAAAGAACACATGGTATGCAAGTTGCAAAGGTCCATTTAGCGACTTAAGCAAGATCCGCATCATGGAACATCGTTTGATCGTGCCATTACTTTCGTTTTGAGAAAAGCCCTCGATGAACCTTGCGGTTTACAAAAGAATCCATCAGGCTGTGCTTACTCCCACGTATGACATATCGTTAATCTAAACGACAAACAAGTGTTGTCGTGTAAAAGATCGGGTCGCATAAACAGCTTGATATGAAAGACTCGGGAGAAGCCAACTATATTCTCGGGAATCAAACTTATACGTAGACCTAAGAATAAGTTGTCGGGCACTATCTCAAGCCTCATATTGATAAAATTATTGGTTTAACATGGAAAATTCCAAAAGGATCCTTACCCTTTAGACATGGAATTCATCTTTCTAAGGAGCAATCACCAAAAACTCCCGAAAGCGTAAAGAACGTATGAGTAGATACCTTATGCCTAACAGTAGGTAGTCTCATGCATGCCATGTTATGTACCGTGCCGTATATCTGCTATGCAAGTGAGCTGTGCTTCTGCATCAACTGGATCTCCGTGCGTGAAGAACACCGGATTGCGCAAAGCATATACTTAAGTATCTAAGGC
Source organism: Tetrastigma voinierianum (assembly GCA_016808115.1). Taxonomy (NCBI): domain Eukaryota; kingdom Viridiplantae; phylum Streptophyta; class Magnoliopsida; order Vitales; family Vitaceae; genus Tetrastigma; species Tetrastigma voinierianum. The sequence continues at coordinate 69,784 of JAEQBH010002035.1, read as the reverse complement.
AATGCGATTATATGCTAGTATATTCCGCTGGGAGCTTAGAAACCATCGTTTTTGGCGCACTGCATCGCGATACGACCAAGGAAATCTACACCGTTAGTGTTTACACTATACGGTGGAGTCGCCTGGCTTGAGGAGTATTAAATCACGGTGTAGCGCATTCCACCACGTGTCGAATATGTTGCCGCTTAGGCGTGCCTAAGGAAGTCAGGGTCAAGAAGTTCATTATGGATCTTCGTGCGTGATACCCGCAAGCCTACCATTACCCCCTTATACTGCGGACAACAAAGGGGGTCAGAGTACGCTCCAAAGAACCAAGGTATCACAAGAAACAAAAACACATTGAGAGGAAGTACCACTTGATCCGAGACATCATCGAGCGAGGAGACACAAAGCAGCTACCAAAAATACTGAGAAACTTAGCTTTAATTCCATTCACAAAGGCTCCCAATTGCTCAAGTTTGAAAGACATGTAGATTCTATGGTGTTAGAGATTACCATACTTATTTTAGGACTAGTGGGAGTTTTTTTTTATTTGAGCTTTTTGTAGCAAGACAAATAAAATTATTGTATTTTTCTCGTGTTAATGTGCTTCAACAGGTATTAATTTCACCAGGCACACTAGTATTTTTCAGATAAGGTCCGTGACACTATGCAAAGATATGGTCATATGGATACGTCCATGGAAGACATGATCATAAGTTCTCATAATTAATGAATAAGATCACAGCTTATCAATAAAGTCAGATCGCTTTATTTAGATCAAGAATATTTTATGAAATAATCAGTTTCGTTAGTTATAAAATATTGGTGCAGATTATAAGCCAGTGACGATAGGATCAAAGAAAGATTTGATTAAAGTTAAATTTCAGAAAGGAATTAAATCTCGCTTTATATTTGATACATTTTTCTTCAACTCAGCTTATTTTAAATAGGTAATCGAATAATTATCTACCTTTTGAATTGTCAATATGTGAGGGCCTATTTCTCACTCGCCTACCTAGATGATTTGGGAACGTGATTGCTTAATGTCAAAGATTTTATGAAATAAACAAAAATGGAAATTGTATGAAATATCCCTTTGATATGTTTCTAAGACTTGGATGTAATGAAGTCAACGGCCGTTGCATTTTGATCCATTAGAGAAATCAAGTAAATCAAGAGATTAAAATAATTAATCGATGACGTAAAAATATAATCTGTAATTAATTATCGATATTTTACAATGGAGGAAATTAATATATATATCAATATTATTAATTTTGGAGTTCAACTCGGGCCTTTAGTGGAGTGGCGAATCTGATTAGATAATTGCTTTTCAATTATAAGGAGCCTTAATTAATAATAGCCGCCAGATCCTCAAAGCAATTTCGTGAGTTTCAATACGGAAATTCTCATATCAAGAATGGAACTATAGAACACAAAGTCGAAGTTACATATTGTATTATTAAGTTTGTACTCAAGAGCAAGTGGGAGATTGTTAGCAATTATGCGCTTCGGGGTCCCACTTAAGATTCTCAAATATATGTATAATTATAAATTTATAATAAATATAATTTATTATATTTAATCTGCTATTTATAATAAATATAATTTATTATATTTAACGGTTTTTATAATAAATATAATTTATTATATGAATCCAGTTATTTATAATAAATATAATTTATTATATGAACAAATATATTCTTTGATGTAATGGGTTTTGGGCGTTTTCAGCTTTTTTTCATACATTTTTTGGTATCACTGCACAAGAGAAAAGAAAGAATTTTTCTATTCTTGGTTTTTTTCTCTAAGTGTTCTTAAGATTCAGCTTCTACGTCGATTCATTGCGCCCACACACATCCAGTATCATCCCCCGAGGATAGATCCGAAGATCTGACTCGCGCGCATTAGTCGACCGTAGATCGACTCGCGTAGACTGGCCGTCGCTGCGGTCGTTGTCGTAGATCCGACTCAGACAATAAGCCAGCGGCCTGACCAAGTCTAGTCGACCTGATCCGCAAATCTACATGCGAATTTCTTATTAATATTGAATTTTAGATACAGTTGCATGTTTAATCATATTGCTAGATCCATGCTTCCGCTGTGTGTTTTTCCTTCAAGCTTGTTGTCTATGGAGGCTATGAGATATAGAAGACAGAGAGTGGTGATATGAGCAGAGAAGCAGTTCATGGTGCCATGCTTGGAGATAGGAATTCTATATATAATAGGGAGAGCTTCAAGCACCCAAGCAATACCATATTGCCAACCTAGGGAGAAGGTGAAAATGAATCCAAAGCAGAAGGGAATGTGATAAGGGAAACTCACCATAATAAGAATCTAGGACCTGCTGGGTTACAACCATGAGGGTGAACACTGATTTCTGTTGTATATGTCTATGCCCAAGGATTTGTGTAGCTACATGAAGAATGCCGTCAGAACATTACTCTTGGGTGATTCTTTCACCACCAAAAATTCCAGATTTGGACTGGGAAAGTGATACACCCACACATTCACAGTTCACACTCAACAGCAATTAGCAAGCAAAAGATAACTCAGGAAATCAAATCTGAAACTGCTTTAGTTTTGCATTGAATGAATGAAGAAAAAAAATGGAAGAAACAGAGAGAACAGTAGGGAAATCAGGCAATTCGAGAGGGCTGTGCTCTCCCTCGGGCAGTAGCCTGCCAACTGAATTAGATAGAAAATTCCAATCCCCCTCCCCACGCCACAAACAGCCTTCTTAAAGCAAAAAGGCTGCCAGCAACCAACTGAAATCCTAACCAACTCCTCAAGCAAGCCAATGGGGTCCTAGAGAATCTTCTCTGGCTGCACAGTCACATTTTCCTCCCCTATGCCAGCTTGTTTTGGCAAAAGACTCCTTGATCCCTGCCCTTTGCCCCTCCTCGTATATGTGTAGCAAATGGGGGGTTTATCAGAAAGCTTCTATGAGCAACTGAACTTTAACACTCACAGGCATCAGTGGGGGTATATTCAGACAAATTAGGCAGCTCAACACCAGGGTTCAATCTGCAAAGCAAGGGTTTAATCAATGTTTCCTTCAAAATAAATAATAGGAACAGAAATGGGCCATTCTGAAATTTCAGTCATCTGTCTATTGCATTTATACAAGAGTTTTTAAGATCTGATGTTCAATCTTTATCCATTCTGCCACTAAGAAATGATACAAAGCAGATAAAATCTACAGTGAACTATTAGGAGGAATTTTGATCATTTGGCCAACAATGTTCAAAATCGTTTCACATTTTGAGGGGACTGTTAGCTTTTCTATGGGCCAAACAGCAATTCTTAAGACAATTCTACAGAGATGGACCTTCTACTCACATTTTTCTGTTCTTCTTGAACAGAACAATGAACATCACTAGTCCAGCACCCAGGAATCTCCCTCCAATTCAATCACTGGTAAAACTCGTACCAAAAAATCATAAATGAAACACTGAAAGTTTATATATATATATATATATAGAAGCCTTTCTAAAGATAAGAATTAGTAAGAAAGCTCACCATGGTCTTGTAAACAACATCTGTTAGATAACAAGCCACCATTTAGATGTTGTGCTCCATTTCGTGCTGGGCAAACACCCCATAGCAATGGCATAACAAAGCCTAGAAAACGTATATCCCTTCTTGTTTTGCTTTCTTGTAGATATCATCATCTCTTATGACCAGAAGGCCAAGGATGATATAATGTCAAACAAATGCTAGAAACCAGTCCATCCAGTAAGCGATGTTTCAGCCTTCGCCCCATTCTTCCAGTGCCCAACACTTAGCATTATTTCCAACAGGGTTCCAGTAAATATTAGCACTGACAGCAGGGTGGCTGCATAATCCCGTAGTTCCAAAACCTCATGTTGTATGGGCACCTTCAGAAAAACCAGCCATGGATAGCCTGGCCAGGGAAATTAAATTTCTTCATTAGTTCCCCATCTGTTGCTTCAGTCTTTTCTCAATGTTGCTATGAGAAGAAAACCTATCAGACACATGAATAAGCAAGTACAAAAATAAAATTCAGGTAGTTTGTATTGAAAAGAAATTTGGGAAACTTCAGGACAAGAAAATCATATCAAGAACTCTATTTGAAGAAAAATAAAGTACAAATTAATAAACCAAATATTACCACATTACCTCATTTATATGTTTCACTACTGAACAACTCCATGTCTGGGACTAGAAAAGGAAAATTCCTCTCTTCTTTTATGTGATATCTTAACTTTCCAAGCTTTCCTCTCTTTTGAATGATAAGAAGTGATCTGGAAAAAAATATGTGTCTCAAATAGATATTGAATGAAAGAATCCAAATGCCTTTGAAAGTATAAATTGAATTATTCATGTTCACTGTTTGCAGAGTTCAACACAGGTGCATTAGTTAAATATCAAATTTTCAGAGATGATTGTGGAATGAACCTTCTATGCAAGGTTCTTCTTATTCTTCTTGAAAAGATCGATGAGCATCAATTGTTTGGGCACCCAAGAATCTCCCTTCACATATATTCTAACCTTGTGATAGAGCCCAGCTGCTCTGCAAAGAAAGAAACTTGAACAATCTAAAAACTTTTGTCTAATCAGTATCATAAAATCCTTCATATATTCTAAACATCTAATAACTAAAACTTTATTTCTTTTAAGAAATCTTTTATGCTCATCATTAAGGAAACACTAAGGATTAAAAAGAAAAAAAAAAGCAAAAAATGATTGTACTTCATAACTCATAAATTTAGCTCTGCAATTTCCTTCTTCTTAAATAATTGAAAGAGTAAAAATTGAAAATATAAAGTAAACTTTCTGTACTAAAATTATCCAATTATTTGGCTCTTAAATTTAAGGGGAAACGAAATAGATCGTCCTAGAGTTGTTATGTGCTCTCAGCTCTCTGTATAAGAAATAAAACGAGGAGAAAATGAAAAAATATTCATCTTATTTACTTTATTGTTTCTTAATTTTTCAATAATTATAAACGGTTCATTAATTTATGCAAACTATTAGATCAAAACAAGCATTAAAATGAGTTCGACTTTGTAAGGACAACTATACCAGTGAAAGTTGTCATATAAGATTTTTAATTAAAAATAGTATATTTCTAACTAGTAATGACATGAAAAAAAAGTATTCCTCTTGCCATTTGGGCTGCAAATGTTGAGCATACCATCAATTGACAGCTTGTTCTCTATGGAGGCTAAGAGCTATGGAAGACAAAGACTAGTGATATGAGCAGCAAAGCAGTGTTCAGGCAGAGGCAAGCAAACAAATTAAGCAATTGAGTATGAAAGAGAAGGACCAAAAATGGTGGAATCAATTGAATATTCATTGAAATGACATGTTTTGCTGCAATGCCAGCCTTCAACCACTTCCATGCACAGGAGGTGAAGGCAGACACTTCATGTTCAAGAGACACAGTTCTAGGAGATCATCCTTCTACTTGGCACCCAGCAATGATCATTCAATTCTATTCAGCACCCAGGAATTTCACCTTCCTCTAATTCTCCTGAACTCACCAAAATCTGAACTATCTGTTCTTTCCTCATATTTCACTTCCTTGGAAAATTCACCTTCCCAATCAAGAAAATCTGTCAGAGTTAAGTGGTATTAATGATATCAATCAGAATATCGTCAAAGCAAGCCTTACTTCCAAGAAATCTAAAATCCATGTTTCATCCATTACCACCTGGGGCTAGGCGTAGCTTGTGCTTGTGTTGATCTCATGCAGCATGAGACCGAAGCTGAAAATCTAAGAACCACCATGTTCTTCTATTTCCTCTTCAGCAAGATGAAGCGCATTTGAACTAGGGTGATCGATAGTGAAGACTCCTTAGCTCACAGTGATGTGATGGGGATTGGAAACTTTAATGACATCAAGTCATGGAAGGTGGCACAGGGCCTATAAAGTGACATGGAAGGGATAAGATCTTGTTCAGATAGAATCTTTTGCTTCTTTAAGAGAGTGGAAAATGTTCAGCTGCTATCGGAAATCCAGCGAGAAAAGATTTACATTCAGATATTTTAAAATGAAAAACTTAAAGAGACAATTTAGTAAGCGAGCTTATGATTCATTGACCCGGGCTTTAGATGCTTCTATCAAATTACCGATGCAAGGGAGTAGAGTTTTTCATTTATCCTATAATAACAATAAATGAATCAATTAAAATTTGATGGAGTAAAGAAGACTACACTATGGAATCTCTCTTGAAGATGAAGAATAGATAGAGAAGCTCACCATGATCCAGTAAAACAACATCGATTGAATAAACCGCCATTCAGTATCAGTAATACACATTTGGATCTAGTAAAAAAATACATAGAAAGGGTGATGTTAGGAACTGAAAAAATTTGCTCGATCTCCCTTTTCAATTCATTAAAAAAAAATCCAAAACAACTGACCAAAAAGGCAGTTCATTGATTTAGCTCCCTTGACTACTAATTTTTTTAATAACGAGTTACATGGAGAACAAATCTAGAAAAGAACATTAAGAATTGACACATAAATGAGTGTATCAATTATCAAACATAAAGGGTTATGTCTGTCATTTACCTTGATGTTTTATTCGGTATGATATTGTCCACCAGGATTGAAGCACTCATGGTTTGTTTGGGCTGACTGAAAAGATTACATACGATTGGATCTTTGTCCATACTTATGTAATTCATAATTTCCATCTCTAACCCATGTGGGACTTTGGTGCACCCCTAACGGTCGGCACACCCACATTCCACAGCCTCCTTGGATGGAATGCATTTTGGACTTAGGTGATCAATGAACGCAGTCTAACATTTAGGAGCTCGGTTTGAGATCGAAGCGAGTTTAGCATCTTCAATGACTTTGAAATACTAAATTTGTGTGAAGGAGACAAAAGTGAATAACGAGGATAATCAAAATGTCAACAACTATTAATCAACAGAAGGAAATACCTTTGGATGACTACAGATAGAAAAATTTCGACATCCAATTTGCTCTGCCTTTGAGCGGCAGGCTTATTCCATGGCCCAGGCTTTAGATGGCTTCTATATATAAACTTTTATCTGCACGCAGATAAAGCATCAATGAACGCTAAAGATTTATATATAAGAGGCCCTTTTATAAAATAAAATTGGTGACGGAGGCTAAGCTATGAATTATAGATTAGATACCAAACCACCCCCGTTGATTTGTCAGGAAAAGTATTTAGTTCTATGATTAGACATGGAAAAAAAAGTAAAAATAGCCATAAGCGGAGTTAAAACTCCCATTTGTCTAATAATTTTCTAAAAGCATTAGCAAACAACCTCGATGAAGATCCATCCCTCTCTTACACCACTTGGTACCATTGTTTGAACTCAGACCTATATGAAAAAGTTAAAAACAACAAGCATGACATCAAAATTGACACACATACAAGAGCACAACTATCTCAATAAGAAATTATGTCTGTGTTTACCTTATTGTGAAAGTTATACTTGGTTGGTACAATAGACGAGATTTTTTTACATGGACTCCATCAGTCTGATTCTTGAATCAAAAAAAAGAGTCTAAAACAATTAAAGGAATTTGAATAAATTGATACAATAGAATGCTTCACATAAATTTATTACACATTTAGATTGTAGTTTCCAAAGTGATCTACTTCTAAAAATGTATTGGCATAAAATAGCACATTTATCCTACATGTTTTCATGATCCACGTAAGAAATCACCTAGAGACACAGTGGATTTGAAGGTACATCAACCTAACGCTAAAGATCTTTGTATCAAATTACCTACATGTTTTTATGATGCCACAGCATACGGTTCATCTATCGAAACAAAGCGTGGCTCTTGATAGAAAATGATAAACATTCATATTGTAAGAAGACAAATGAAATATAAAAGATTTTCATGGATTAAACATACAAAACACATGGCGAAATGGACGGAGGATAAGGTCTTAGACAGAGCGATATAGTAAAGTTTATATTTTTCTTTGAAAACTAAGGTTTGAAGAAGCATAACATTTGTAAGGAGTCCATGACTTGAAACACTAACGGTTAAGCCCATTAAGTTGCTATATCCACTTTTTGTTTGCTTTTTACTATTTTGATCACTTGTGACCAAAGCCCATCAATGAATTATCCTAGCTCATTCCTTCTTTGAGTTTGGCAACATAGCCTCCAACAGAGAATCTGGAAATATTAAGTGGCGATGAAGTGAAACGATCACGAATCAAAATCACATACACAAGTAGATATTCATTGGAATAATCAAATCTCTTCAATTAATTAAAGTAAAGTGTACATTAATCACATAACTCTGTTGTTTGATGACAACATAATTGTAGCGCTAACTTCGGCATAGGGTGTCAAGTGAGGGGTCATATTTTTTTTAAAACTTATAACCTTTACACTTGCATATTATATTCTATAGCAGCGGATTACAAAATACATATACAAGCTCCATATATGGAAGTGTTCAACATTTACAATATTTACTTTGGTTACAAAATTTCATATACAAAATAGACCTTACAAAGGGTCTTCAGGTAGAGCACACCCTATTGATGTGTGGCCTTTGGCTGGCGATGTGGATTGGTCTACGGTTTCTTCTTGTACCTACGGATTGAACACCGTGCTAGCTTTACGCTTAGTGGGAAATAAATACACTGGATGACCTCAAGTGGGGTCACCCCACTTCTGTAAATGCATATAACACATATATGGATTCTGATTCTTATCATTTCTCATATATATACCTTTCATAACAAGTTTTCATTCTTGTCATCTTCCTATACTTTTATGTCGTCTTATACTTTACTTATTATTCTTGTATGGCGTATGCTAAACCGTAGCGATCTTATCTTTCATGCTCATGTCATATATTCTCTGCCTTTTGTTTGCGCTATCTTGTCGTTTTAACATGTTTCGTATCTGCATCGCCTTGAAGTGAATCTGAAGCGTAAGGCCGAAGGCGTTGTTGTCATTGTGCGAGATGTGATCATCTTATAAAGCGAAAGCGCGGTGGTATTTCTTCGGGCCACGATCCAACGGGATCTATGTCATCGACCAAACGGAGGCCTCGATGTCGAGCGAGCAAGAACAAAACTTATATCATATGGACTTGTATTTTCTCTACAATAGGCATGCCCATCTATCCCTCTACCGGGTTCTAAGCGGTGTCGATGTATATTTTATCTTCGATTATGCATATCTCATATTCAGAATAATTATTGTCATTAGATAATCATATGTGATATATATATATATATATATATATATATTTGTACCATCATTTATTCATAACTTTATTTCATGTCTCATTGTATTATAAATAACTATGCTTACCTGTATGCTTATGAGTTATTTATGAATAACTATAATTACCTACAGAACCTACTGTTTCATGTGTTTCTGGGACTAATATGAGTTCAATCTTGTCATCACTATCTATTGATGAATTCTCTTGATGACTCAATGGGCTTTCCATAGAGTCCAAAGAACACTCAGTCGAATTCAGACGAATAAGTTATGACCTTCGAGTTGGAGGTCATGCGCGAGTCAGTCTTGACAGCTGACACGGGCGGCAGAGGCTGCACTGAAGTGACAGCTCAGTCTAACACACTTTAGTCTGACATCTATCATCTCCTCAGGCATATGGATGGATTCTTGACTCAATGGGCTTTCACAGAGTCAGAACACCAAATCGGAGTTCAGGCGAAGAATATGACCTTAGAGTTGGAGGTCATGCGAATCAGTCTTGACAGAGCTGGCCTGGACGAAGCTGCACTGGTGACGAGCTCGGTCTGACACTGGTCTGACATCTAATAATAATCTCCTCAACAGGCATATATGGATGGATTCTTGACTCAATGGGCTTTCCATAGAGTCCAAGAACACCCAAATCGGAGTTCAGACGAAGGAGATATGACCTTCCGAAGTTGGAGGTCATGCGCAGTCAATCTTGACAAGCTGACCTGGACTGACGAGCTGCACTGAAGTGACGAGCTCAGTCTGACACCTTGGTCTGACATCTAATATCTTCCTCAGGCATATGGATGGATTCTTGACTCAATGGGCTTTCCATAGAGTCAGAACACCATCCCGGAGTTCAGGCGAAGGGAGATATGACCTTAAGTTGGGTAAATCTTGATCGATCTTGACGAAGCTGACTGAACGACAGGCTGCGCTGAAGTGACGAGCTCAATTAGAAACTTAGTCGGCATCTAATATCTTCCTCAACATATGGATGGATTCATGGCTCGATGGAGCTCCGCCCGGTCAGAACACCCAAATCGGAGTTCAAGCGAAAGTATGAGCCTTCAGAAGTGGAGGTGTCATGCGCTGATCAGCCTTGACGAGCTGACGGTATCTTGAAGTGTAACCTTGTTTGGCAGAAATTTTTGTTTGATGATCTTTGATTCAGTGATGATCTTGTTTGGCCAGTCTTGTTGCGACCTGTTTGATGACCCCTGCGATTGGCAACCCCTCTTTAATGAAGCCATTGTTGGAACCAGCCATTGTTACCTGTTGTGACACTACGTTTGGCTGACCTCTCACTGTTGGTATTGAGTAAGAACCATAGCAGGTCTCTGGGAGTCCAATTAGAAATTCAAAGCCTAACATCAAAGTTCATTGATGTGGCTACAATTCCACAACAGGCTTACTTCCAGAATTCTCTCATATTTCCATTATTGGCTAGTTCTAAGATCAAACTGCATATGGTCGACAATAGGGAATTTTCTGGGTTCAACTTGCAACTAGACCTTTCTCAAACACATATTTAGGAGCCTTAAAGCTCTCTTCTTAACTCAACCACACAGAAGTAAAGTTTGAGTTCCCAAACTGAACCATACAAGATAGAGGTTCTAAAACATGTATCCATCTTGTCTAGGCCAAGAAACTAGACTCATACAACCCGAACATGTGTATTCCTTACAAATATTCCACGATTCTATACGCACCTAGTTTACAACTACATATTCATGGTTCCATACTTTTCTATACCAAATCATGGTCCATACAAAAACCATATTTCTATGCTCATTTGTAGTAGTTCACATACGTGATCTTCTTCTTCTTCTTCTTCTTCCTTTCTTTTCTCTTCTCTCTTATCATTTGCTCTCATTTCTCTAGACCAAATGAGATATTTGCTTTTGGTCTTATCATATTTGATCTTATCCCTTTTTATTTACTTTGGTCTTCAACTCTTATAATATTTGCAAATCAATTTATAATATTTTTACAATAACCTCAAATCTTAACTGTGTTGTGATTTAACTTATGCATGTATTCCTACTTTTGTTTTATCTTTATTTTATTAGAATAATATACCTTTACGTTTATTATACCCAAACATGTTATATTTGTTAGGGTATAATTTGAAATTACAATAATTAAGGAGGAAGTTGACCTTTGGACTCGAGTGAAACAAAAGCGGCAAGACCATAAAAAACTATACTTGACAAGTCTTTCTTGCTCAAGATAATCTATCTGTTCCCACCTCTAGAAATAGAAGATGATCGAAGGCTAGCCATTTTAGGGTGTGGGAAACTCAACAAAGATTGCGAGTTCGACCAATAATGCATGGATCACATTGTGAGGATTTTGCTTTGTAACCATCCACTATAATCCTAGAGTTCAAATTAATTATCAAAATTTTTAGAGATAATTATGGGAAGATGAACATTCTGCTTGGGTTTCTTATTTTCTTCCAGAAAAGAACAATGAAACATCAATTGTTGAGATCCTAGTAATCTCCCTTCCTCGAATCTGAACAATCTATCCTTTCTTGATTCCCGAATCCTTGGAAAGAATTTGAGTTAAATATGAACTAAAAATGAACTTAAATATATAAGCTAATACTAACATATTATTTTTAGTTAAATAGGAAAAAAATTTAGTTTTTCTATTCAATTAAAAGAGGGAACGTGCGCTATGGCATAATAATTTGATTTTATTTTAAAAGAAGATGCATGGCAATGGCGTAATAATTGTTAGGTGTTAAGCGTGTAAAACCAAAAAAAAACAAACAAAAGCAAAAACAATTGAATCCTAAATATGATTCACTCTATCACTCCACCTTAGACTCAGGCATACGTTCTACATGAGACCGGGTCAGTAAGAATGGTAGTGTTGATGATATCTTGATGCTTTTGGTGGAATTACCGGTCTTAATGGCCCATGAACATCTTCAATCATTTGAAGTTTCCATGACATATTATCAATCATTGGGGTTTCTGGCACTGTGATGAAGTCAATGGATTAACGAGACTCATGATTATCTTTGGTGCACATGGTATTTGCTGCGAAACAGCAAGCGTAGTGTTCAACGGTCGTGACCTTTGGGGTTTTCACCAGTGCTCTGCTTGATCTGACCTTCTGCTAGACTGCCTTAGCGCGAAGATCAAGGGAGCATGAAATGTGTCGATATTAATTTAAGGTTGAAGATTGTGTAGAAAAGAATTGTGCGTTGGTGGATTGAGACTTTGATTAAATCGACCTGAAATTTATCTCTATTTTTGGGCATGAGATATATAGACCATTCTTCCTTTCTCAAAATTGACATAAGTTTTTTCCAATAGAAACGATTACGGACACTCATATAAGAGAGGGAGGGTGAGCCGACTTCTTGTATATGAGTTTATTGACAAATAAGCAATGTCTTTATCTTTTTGGGAGGTGCTCAAGAACTTTGTGTACCTACATGGAGGAAATCTGATCAACGGATCATGCATTGCACATAAAGCTCTCTCGAGAACATAACACTTAAATGATCCTTTCACAGCAAAGTGCGGACTTTGGGCGTAAGCTTCGATGAAACAACGGAACTTTAACACTCTGGGCATCGGGGATTATGGGTTATATACCGGACAAATCCAGGCGACATACTATAAAAACCATTCAAGGTTGTAAAACAGACTTACTCTTTGTTGTATTGTTGTGTGCTTCCTCAGAGAAATCCTATAGTAAGACTGACTGGGCGGATTAATTTTAATCTGTGGCTGAGTTCCTGCTGTTTCCTTCAGTTTGAGTGACCTTGACATAAAAATTTTGTGAGAGAGACAAAATGACTAGAATAGCAAATACTTTGCTCCAAGATATCCATGTTGAACCTCTAAAGAAATACGAGAAGATAATCGAAGGCTGACCGTCGAGGAACTTAGAACTCCACAATGAAGCTGCGGTTTAAACCGAGATATCCGTTTGTACATAACCATTACCATAATAGTAAGAGTTGACTGAGGTGCATTAGTTAGAGTATCAAATTTTATAAGAGATAATTGTAGGAGATGGGCCTTTTACCTTTTTTAATTCTTCTTGATCAAAAGCGATTAGCATCAAATTGTTGTTGTTGATCACCCAATCTCCCTTCCTCCGTTAAGCGAAAACCCTCCCCAGGAATTTGAGCAGTCGATCCTTTCTTGATTCACTTCTTGGAAAAATTGAAGCTCCAAGCTGCTCTGTGAGAAAACTTGAACAATCTTGCAAGTCCACAGCTAATTCATTATCATAATCCTTCACATATATTCTAAATGACCTCACAACTAAAAATACATTGTGGCATAAAATTGTTGTTTACATTACACCTTTCAGTGGTTATCTCCAACTTTATTCTTGAAAAATCTTCAATGCTTATCTGAAACAACTGAAGAGTTTTCAAAATGATGATGTAGTTTGGTTTTATAAATTTACTTATACAATTCCCTTTTTCTTAAATGAGAAAGGAAAGACTAAAAATAAATAAATTTTAACTTAATAATGTATTAAAGTTATCAATTATTTGATTCTTGAAAAATTTGGAAAAATAGAAAAAAATTATAAACTTCTTGTCTTGTTACTTGAATTTGTTTATTGTGGAAAAATTGAAGAAAATCAAATCTAATAGGAATTAATTTAGCAGCTTTTGAGGAACCAAAAGGTTTTAGATGTTATGAAATTGAAGTCAAAACATGTTACTTCTCATTAATAGGTTTAATCAAACCATGAAATTGTGACCAAACTTATTTTAAAAGCATTGAATTTCAAGTTGAAACAAGTTTAAGTGTATGAATTGTCCATAAGATCATATAAAATAGCATCGAATAAAATATAGAATCAATATATGTGATTATAAATCTCGTAATTTGGTATATTGGAGGAAGAAAAGCCAAAGCAATTTGTACTTACTAATAAAAGTAGCTAACTAGAATGCTTACTAGAGTGGTTATGCACCCTGTATGTAAGAAATAAACCAACAACATGGAAAAGAAAAACAAAATATACATGTTTTCACTTTATTTTGTCTTCATTTTCAATAGCTATTGATGGTGCATTTAATTGTAAAAGCGAACGTAAAATACTTTCAATATTTATTCTTGGGTTGAAGCTGTGAGAAAAAGAATTACTACCTTTGACTAAAGTAGCACAGAATTGAGCAGTACTTTTGGAACGTGAGATATATAAGGCCATTCTTCCCCTTTCTCAAATTGACATCGTTTTTCGATGAAGACTGATTACGAGACACTTACAAAAGAGAGAGAAATTAAATCTCTGTTTTTGTTAGAAATGTTGAGCTTTAGGCAATCTCTGATGTACAATATTTGAAAAGAGGTGAGGTGTTGAAGACCCTCTTTGAGATTGGGAGCATTGGACACTTTGAGATATCCAAATACTTAGAGAGATGAGGTGAAGACTCATATGTCGAGTGGGCAGGGCCTTGTGAGATATCTGATTCCTCGAGGAGGTGAGTTGTTGAGCCCCCGCTATGAAGAGACTTCCCAGATTTGGAAGGTTGTAGATTGAAAGAGGCGATGAGAGAAAAGAGGAAGAGTGACACCCTTTAGGAAATAATAATTCCATGTCTTCTACATCCTGCAGTTGATTGTGAAATTAGTAAGAGAGGTCGACTCTTAAATTGACTCAGCACAGGCGTCGATGAGTGGTAATTTATTCCCAATTTGAGTTCCTCTTAGTTTGGAGAGCAAAGAATTTCTCTTTGAAACATCAATTTTGGACAATCCGATCAGCGTAGCCTCTACATGAGTGTGAGTGCCAGGCCTGAGCTTGGAGCATCCAGCGATAGTAAATGCTAAGCAAAGAAGTCTCAATTCGGCTTGAGTCTCAGATTTGGGATATCATTGAATCTGTTCGACGTAAGATGTGAGATCACCCTCTGAAATTGAAATGAAACTATAAAGCACCTTAAGACCATGGATCCCGAAAAGAAACTCAGCAGGAAGATGCCTAATGACAGGATAACGTGAAAATCATCATGCTTTGAAATGATGTCTAGCCCTTCGACGGGGCTAGGAGATGGCCTCCCGAACAACTGCGGTAGGAGAAACTCTAATTTTGAACACACAGAGATTGTTAGTTTTTTCAATGTAATTGGGTAAGCCAACCTTTGGGGATGCAGAAAAACTACAATCATGGATTGCCAGGTCATGTATGTTGGTTTGCAAGATTTCCTCCTCTAGTAGAGACTCCACAGAATCACATCCTCTGATTGAGAGCTGCTGTGGAGCCCTGGAAGTTGCTTCCACTGAGACACATCTAAAATTTCAATTTCTGAAGTTTCAAGAGCGTGGTCATAATCTAACATTTTCAGTGCAGGTTTGCAAAATCCTTCATCTGAAGTTCGGATGTGAGAAAGCGGTGACGAAGCCACAAGCGGAGATGCGCGGACATCAGTAAATTTCAAGTTCCTCCCAGTGAAAGAAGATGTTATAGGTAATTTCCCGGTAAGTTTAGGACAAGCTCGCATGAAAGCTTTTGGGAGATGAGATGTCTCCTGACGCAACCATTTCTCTGATTCGGCATAATCCTCCAGTGATGGTTTTCACAGGGATTGAGAAAGGCATGATCTATAGAGACTCCTGCCCATGCTCTACTCTAGCCATGCTTGATTTTCTAGACATTTAAAGATGGGTTAGTTGTCCCATTGGTGTGATGTCGATGATTCCCACGACCCCAAGTTTAGGGACACGAGATTATTCAAGGTAGTATCTCAGAGCCAATTTGAAATCTTAGACCGAGATAATTTAGATGGAGAGTCGTTTTAAATTTGGATGAGGTTGTAACTTGTCAGTATATCGTGATTTAATAGCATCATGTTGTTATAATACCCCGAATCATTTGTATGGCAACCCAGATTTAATTCAAGATTAACTCATCAAGTTGACTCTTACCCTTCATATTAGCATGTAATGCATCGTTGACACTCATCGCATTCTTCACGTTTGAAATATGAAGTGTTCCTTGAATCTCTGAAAGCTCCCTCAATTCTTCCATTCTTGATCCACTCTTTTGGCCCACAACAAAATGAGTCAACCTTTGTAAATTTTTTAATCGCCCAATACCATGATGCGTTGACATTTCTTTCAATGAATCACATCTAGAAAGATGAATATAGCAAATTAATCAATTTCCCCATCCTTGAAGAGAGGCAATTCAGTAGATCTTGACATCCTCTCGATATCATATGGTTTTATGTAAATTATATAAACAACAGGCCAGTTAGTAATATTTAATGGATGTATAAAGATAATCAAATAACACAAATGCTTCCATTGCCTATAGATTTGAGCAAATCCCTCATTGATATTCAGCAATGACAACACACATAAACACTTCATGTTTGTGTTAATATATCTTGTAAAACTCTTTGCTCGATAGATAATCAGGAGAACAAAGTAGTGGCTTCATCTAAAATGTTCGCATATGTTTAAGCTTCAACAAAGCATCAGGCTTGTTAAATGCAACACAAAGTCACGAATCTCATAGTGATTACCATGAAAGTATAGAAGAGTGGCAGGCCTTCCTCGGATACCTTTTTTGCCTTATCACCATTGTCCACTCAGGATTACAAGAAATCTCGAACACATATTGAGCCAATTCATGTGGAATCCATGCATCACAAAGCATGATTCTTCTCTCAATAGATTTTTGGAAAAAGGCTTGCTTGAAACTCCATCAAAATACAACTCACCTATCTTTCTGGTCTTCTTTCATGAGGTTTTGTTGTGGATCACACGAAAGGCCTTCTGCCATCCATAATAAGATCAAGCTCCTCTTTGTTGAGTGGTGGTCTTAGGGAAAATAGAACTGATAAGCAAGAAAACAACGTTTCACGGTGGGAAAGATGATGATAACCCAATATCAAAGATGGAAGAATTCGGAAAGAAGTTATATGCCATGTTCACTATCAACACATCCTCCCATTCTCTTTCTCGACCTTAGGCGTAGGAAGTGCCCAGTGATTTATTGACCAAAGGCAATCCTCGGCACTTATCAACAATCATGCCTTGATAAGGTTCCAAACTGAGGTGGGATTTAGAGTCTCTATCTTGAAAAGCATTCTTTTCAAATAGGGTCCAACAATGTTGAGGGCTTAATTCTCCCAAACGATGAGTGCAGATTGCACCCATGGTATTTGCAACAGAGTCATCGCGACTGGTCACAACAATCTTGCTTCCATGTGCCGCACCCAAGAGCGGAGCTTGAAGGCGTTCCCAACTCTCCCAGTCAAGAGATTCCACCTTCCAAACGTCATCAAGAACAAGAAGAAATTTCTTGTTAACAAGGCTCTCTTTGAGTTTATGCTGAAGCATATCGAGGCTATCATCTCTATTAGGTTGGCAACCAATAGCCATAAGAATTGATTTGCTACCGAAAAGATGAAACTCGTGGAAACACAAAGCCATGCTTTCATGTGGAAGTGTCTTTCACTTTGTCATCGCAGAGAAGCCGAGCGAGTGTGGTCTTGCCGCGCCTCCCATGCCGACTCGCGTGTATCACATCTACGATCACCTATGGTAATGTCCTCCATGCCCGATCTCTGTGTTGTGATCGTAAAGCAACCACTCCGCACCATCTCCTTAATATCATCCCTTCCGTATTATCAGGAAGGACTCATCCATCAAAGAAGTGGATGGTGACTTACGAGGTCAAGCCGCCCCACCTTCTTCGTGCCAGTCCATCTTTTTTCGAAAGCAATAGCTTCAAGTCTAGCGATCATCTCTTTTCACTCTGGACTCCATGCTTTGAGTAGCAAATGGAGCCTTAATACGCCGGGAGAACTTGTTCCACGCCCCGATGAGCCTGAGCCAACCCGAGTCCGCAGCCGCTTCGATCTGGCGGCGAAAGGCCCAGAGCGAGTCTCGGTCCAACATCTCTAAGATCATACACAACATCCTTAACCCGATCAACCACGCTTGACTAGATCATTTGAAAATTGCTTCACCTCTCGCATCATTGAGAACATTGAGAACAACCAAGAATTTCTTCAAGTCAAGTAAGGAGTTGTTTGCTAAGCTTCCGTCGAAGAATGAAGAAGTAATCTCTTGAAAGCCAACCTCGAATAGAAATTGAAGCGGTCAAAGAAGTGCTCTTCGCCATATTCTCCACTATTGCCTTGCAAAATGCGACCAGACGTGATTGGTTTGTATCGCCAAAGGACTGATTCTCGTTTTGAATTTGATTTACCACACCGCAGTTTCTCAATGTTCAAAGGAATCATTATTGGTGGTGGACCCCTTTCGACCACCATGATTAGGCGGTGAGAAAATTTGAGCAAAAAGCAAAGTTGTGAGAAAAAGAAGGGGGAGTAAAAGCAAATTGCTAAAAAGCTTTCTCTAAAAAATGAGTAATTCTATTCACACCCCTTTAATATCTCTACCCACCCCATTACTAATTACACCCCAAAATAAACTCTTTACATCCCATTCCTTTAACAACATTCCCATCCTACCCTCCATACACCCCATAACCCAGCCTCCATCCGGTTTGTTTCCCCAAAACCTATCCTCCCCGTTTTTTACTTAAACACCATCCGAGAACCCCAAATTTGGAGATTCAACAAGAACCCAGCCTCCAGCCTCCATCCTCCGCACCCAACCCCATCCTCCCTTTGTTACCCAAAACCCATCCGACAATCCCCAACCGAGACTACAAAAATATCAAGTAAGTTTGCTTTTGTTGTGTCTTGTTCTGCATTTTCACCGTTAAATATCAAGAAATATGAAGAAGTTTGCATTTTTTTTTTTTGAAATTTAGTCTGGTTTTGGTTTCCGGATTCTCAAATCCGAAGTTCAGCTTCTAATCCGGATTTCATCAACCGGATTTCATGATGTCCGGAGAAATTTATGTAATCCGGATTTCATGATGTCCGGATGAAGTGATTTTATCCGGATTCCATGATGTCCGGTAACATGATATCCGAAATTCTCCACTTCAACCGGATTTCATGATGTCCGGTTACTTGTATTGTCCTCATATTTTCAAGGCTATCTCTTCATTTTCAAGCGAATTTAACCTAATTCCTTTTCTCTTCAGCAGCCGCCGCCCCCCTCACCCTCGTTCGTCATTTCTTATCTGACTGCCATCTAGCTCCTCACCTTCTACTAGCCATTCCTCTTATTTCTTTTGCACCTCATTTGTCATATTAAAGTACATCACTTTCTTCACCATGAGCCACTTGCTTGTAATTCCTACACAGTATGTGCATGAGAGGTAAAGTTTGAAGGACAAATTTTGTTTATTATAATGGAAGGTCTTTCTGTTTCCAGAAAGCTAAGGAATGGGCTTTAGTGAAATGAAAATGTAAAATTATTGTGTGATAATTCGTTTATTTAGCGCATCTCCTCATAACTCAAGAATCCCTTAAGGTTTTCTGAACAATAAAGACTCTGAAGATGGTGTCTTATATATCTATATCAGCAGAAACCAAGGAAGCAAAATCTGTCAACTCTCCTGAGCAAACTACCTATGGACTTGGTGAGCATGGTTGAGATTTGCTTCAACTCATGCTGCTTGCTGTTGGGGCGAGTAGAGATAGATGGACAAGGTTTGATTCTATAGAGATAAAAGAGAATTAAGTATTTATAGGTTTTTAAAGGTAAAGCTATCTTGAAAAGCGTCCACTTGTTAATTATCCTTCAATTATCAATTGGTTATTTCAATATCATTTAGAAATGTGTACTGAATTTTGTAGACTGAGCTTAGTTTCATAGTTGATGCTAGAATGTTATCATTTTTCTTCCTCAGGTCATTCCGGTATAACTCAAAGATATCAAGCATACTGCATAATGAGAGACTAAACGGCAGAGCATTCAAGGTTAGCTTGCCATCCCTTTCATTATAGAAAATCTAGCATTGTTAACCATCAAGAAAGGCTTGCATTATAGTAAGGCTTCAAATGAGATAGAAAAGATCTCTTTAGTTTGTGGATGCTTTTGATCCTGAAGTCCATACTATCATAAGACTAGTGATACAGACCATGAGCGCTTGCCTCTTTGGTAAGGTTAAAGGGTATAGACCAGATGTTGTCTTGGTTTTTGTTTTTCTTGTTTTCTGGGAAATAGGGTTCTGTAGGAGGAACTTTCTGATTGAATAGTTCACTTATGGCAGTATTTTGTTTTTGTTTTTTTCTGTTTTCCTTACCCTAATAAAGCTTTGGCTGGAGACAAGTGGGTGACATCTACACAACAGAATATGTGGGACTGAAACAAGATATTTTCATGTGAAGATGGCTGTCCAAACTTGTGTGCTTGTGTGGCCTCTGTCTCAAGGCAAGGCTCACCCAAGGGAAAGGCACAAGAGAAATGTCTCAAAGCATAAACTTTAGCATTATGCCTAGTGTTGAACATCATGTCTTGTGGAGGTCCACCTTATTCTTTAAATGTGCAACAACTCATACACACCGTTACACAATTTTGAGAAGAACAACTAAATGTATTTATAAGCTGTATCTTTACCACATTACAATGTAATACCCATTCTGTCAATAAAACAGTGATATTCTTCAGTATCTAAAGGTCCCCCTTCAAATCGATGAGGATCAATCTTTTGGAGTAGTTTGTCCAACATGTGTTTGTCAAAAGACATTTATGTTTCACAACTGACTGCTACGTCGATATTTTTAGTGTGATAAGTATCATTATAGCTGGTATAATTGAAAGACAGCATTCCAAATTCACATTTGCATGGTTGGGAAGTGCTTGCTTAGAAACCTTCTTTTGAATTTCACAACACTTGCTCTACTATTGAAGATGGGTCATCCTGATATTATGCCTGAATCTTTATCCCCACAGGCAGACCTGGGGTTCATGAACTAAAGTCCTGTTGTCTTGATCTAGCAGATAGCATTAGTTGCCTACAGATGGGATGATGTTACAAAAGAAATAAGCATAAGAAAGAATACGCTTTATCGATATTATGTTCTAATGAAAGATCTGAGAAATGACATGAAAAAACATGACAAATTGAATGTTTTGTAAGGTTGAAACATGCTTACTGAAAATCCTGATATTTTATTTATCTATTATTATCATTATTTTTCGAAGTATATAATATTCCTATTGGAATAGGTCCACCACAAAAATGGATTCAGCAGCATTACAGATCTGTGGCACACTGGAGAAGCTTATGCTTTGGAAAAAGATGAGGTCCTAAGCAAAAGAAAAGTAAATGCTATCTCCAGGTTGTGCAGTTTTTTCTTTATACCTTCATTGTTAAAATCTCCAAAGAGATGAACCAGTGAATTGGTTATGAAAGTAGAGTTTTACTAGAAGCAAACTCTTAAAAGATAAATAAAAAGAAAAAGAAGGAAAGAAAGAAAGAAAGAAAAGCCACTATAGATAAGTTAGAAATTTGAGTTCGAAAATTTTGTGATATAAGTGACATGGAAGAGTTCCAATTGCATGAGTCCAGAGCTGGGATAGATGCTGAGAAGTATGAAATATGATTTAGCATCACATGCTTTGGTGGTAGCTAAATTATGAAATATGACCACATTCAATCTAGCTTAAATATGGAGAGCAATGCTTGTTTAAATATGTCTGATGATTGTTAAAGGACCCAGTTTTTATTCTAGTTCAATTAATGACTGGGAGGAAGATGAGGATTGCATTGTTTATACAGCTATTATGGATGGATATTGTGGTGGAAGTTGTATCTGTGGTTGACCAAAATATGAGGAAAATTCTATCTTATTGAAGAGAATATTTAGAGGAAACCCCATTTTACTGGAAGGAGATTTAGAGAAAACTTTATCTTATTCAAGGGGGAAAAAGTAGAGGGAAAATCCTCGATCTACTGTAAGGGAAATTTAGAGGAAAATCCTTATCTTATAGGAAGGGAATTTAGGATATATCATTGCGGTAGAGAATATGATATAGTTGGTACAAAATAACATGTTCCTTTGAGTAGAGAATATGATATGGTTGGTGTCAGACAGAAAAATTTGATATAATGTGATGTGATTGTGCTCAAAGAAAGGATAATGGTTGTTCTACAAGGGCCATAGATTATATTGAAGGCAAACAAAGATAATGGAAATCTGAAACAGGAATGGATTGTGTGGATTGGGTAATACGGCGGCCCTCAGGATCTTAAGCTCATGCTTGTGTAATGCTTGGCTAAGAATTGTACGAATAGATTCTTGACAACATAGTGCACCTTTTTTTTCTTTTTGAATATCCTGTTTTCCTCCTATCTTTTGGCTATTTCATTTTCAAATTAAATTCAATATTTTCATACAGCTGAACTTAAAGGAGGAGAGAAATTTACCTCACCCCTAGGTAGATTGAAGAGTACATTGTCTTCGATATTGTGTGGCACCAGCTGCCATGCACTAATGATGTGTTAAATTTTTCTTCGTGTGGTCAGGGGTTTTCACATCAAACTTCACACCGGTGAAGCTATCTGATTCTAAATTAGATGGATATCTCCTTTTTTGTTGTTATGTCAAGAACCAAGAAATGTCTGTTGATTGGTTTGCGCTGGCTATGATTTCAAAATTTTTTTATGATTATATAATTTAAGATTATGAATATGAGTATTTAAAAATAATGATTATGAGTATGATTATATTAATTTAAGTTATCAATGTTTATTTTCTTTAGCTAGATATGCCACCAATGCATCGAGGAGGATATATATCTAGTGCACCTCGCAGATTCCAATCTACTTGACTGAGCTGCACGACGAGTGCAATTGAGATGCTTGAAAGCCGCTAGTGATCGAGATCCGCTGAGCATCCTCGCATGTTGAGCATCCAAGAGTTATCGTAGTCTCGATCATTTGGTGCACTGAATCTAGGCGCATAGCAAGTATACTTGCTGGCCGACGAGACTTCAACATTCACAAAGACTCCATCACCATACGCGTCCATTTTTGAGCCCTCCCACTTTTGTCTATCCTCCACCGACGGTTGATCTTCCACCACCGGAGAGTTCCCTCCCTCTCCAAGGATGCTTGCTCCTCCACCACTGTAGCGATCCTCTTCACAATGATCGATTCTACTAATCTACCATCAGATATGTTCGTCAAGAGGAAAAATAAGACTTAGTTTTATGTTTATGTATTAGTTGTTAGACTTTTATGGTGCTTAAAATGTAATTGATTAATTTTATCAGATATATTATTGTTACATTAAATTACATTAATAAAAGTAATTAATTTAAATTAAATTGAATACAATACTTATCAATTACAATATAAACGATTTAAAGTTGTAGATACATCATGTTTCATCTAAATCAATTGCCTCTTGTGTCGCTACATTAGAGTTCGTCCCTAATGATGATCTAAAAGCCTCAATCCGAGGTACATAAGGGATTTCCCATCCTCGAGCACAATGGTATCGATAATTACGCCAGCTGCATGCAATTGGAGGTATTGGTGATGTCGAATCCATGAATATCTAAAATAAAGATCGTCATTTGTCAAAAAACAACAATATACATACATTAAACTTAATGACTAACAGAATATAATTTAACAAACCTGTACGAAATGACAATCCTCAACAAATCCAAGTGCAATCATTTGTAGAAGTGGTGCAGTGATACGCATCTATGGTAGATATGTTAGGGCATCGGGCTCAATTGATAAATGGACTAAATACAATATTGTACCGTGAGGCTATCAAATGACCCATGTCGTAAAGTCATCCATCTATCATATGGAGCAAAGAGTCAAAACATTATAATCGATAATAAACCAACTCTCACAGCCATCAGCCACTGATCCATACAATTGAACATACCATCATGAAAAGTGTGAAGCTCAGAACCAAATCTTCATTTAACCGCCCATCCGTTCTTCCCATTCCTAGTAACCCAGCACGACCGATATCCACAATGACCATCCGCCTTAACATCCACGATGTTCATTATATGTTTGCAATGATGTACATTAATGTACTTCATCTTTTTTCCTTTGGCAATTTTCACTAACATACAAAGGTCGGAGAAGTACCATCGTGGGCATCAAATAATTTCAAATAGCAAGAGTTTGCTTGGTAGATAAATTGGTTTTCAATGACGGATCTAATTCCTTGCCTTAACCTTCTCGAGTGGAGGAAACATAGATGTTGTTGCAGGACAAGCTAACTCTCTCAACTTCCTTTTTAATGCTATTTCACCGCCTATCACAATCAAAGAATTGTCTCAAACACTATCAATCTCAGATAATGTCAACTCGGACGAGACATTGTCGTTCATAGTATCCAAATTTCTCCAATGAGAATGCACACTATCAAGGGGAATTGTGCGGCCTTCTTTGATAAGCCTGTGAAGTTCGTATGACAAGGCAACCCATAAGGGAGGTCTCCGTCATGAACCATTCCCTTCTCGTTCTTTAACTTGAGTCGCTTCTTGAAACCCATCAATATCATATCGAGGAAGCCCTAGATACCATACCCCTGCAATTCTTAAACATAGCATTATTGAATTGATGTTCACCAAATGTAAATACTTTCTCAAATGAAGCTGATTTCCGTATGTTGCAAACTCAATAAGAGCACTATTACATTCCAAGAACTCGAAACCCTCGAGACGAACCAAGATGTCTCTTCTAACTCAGATGTGCACTGCCCTAAAAAAAAATAAAACATATATTAAAATCATTTTTATGTATGGATATGTCAAGAAAACTATTACAAATTTACATACTATTCGCTAGACATTGCTCTAATGCATTACTTTATCCGTCTGCCGCGACAAATCTTTCTTATAAGGAGTCAAACTATGACTCACATATTTTATCGTCTGCAAGTATAGTAATCGCCTGTCAATGATCTTAAATTTCTCCCTGCACTTGTCCTCATTCAAGAAAACACAAGGACACCTAAGCTGACACATGAATGCCTCCCACTTCTCTTTTCGCTCAAAACAACTTCTTTACAAAGCTTTGCGGCATTTTGATATATGCCATCTACACAATGTAAGATTTACTGGTAGGAAATACTAACCACACAAATTTTCATTAAGGCCAACTCCCTATCAGTAACAATGACATTAGGTAAGCGATCAGCAAACATTAAACTTTGTAACTTCTCCATTGCCCAAGTGTAGTTGTCTACACGCTCGGCCTCCAAGTATACAAATGCCACAGAAAAAGTCAAATTTGTAGATGTCACACCTACAATCTCAGAAGTGGAAGGAGACCGTTGGTTTTATAAGTGCAATCCATAATTAGAACATCGCAAATGCATTCACAACCGAATAGAAGTAGGATGTGCCTAAACAAGTCTCTCACACAATCGCTCGACTCATCCTTCCTATGTCATTCAACATATTTACATTCATCTCGCTTGTTTCATTAGTTGTTGCATTGCGCATCTACCACTTTATTAAGTAGTTGATGTTTATGACGTGCATTGTAGATTGTCTTCATAGTAAAGCAACATTATACCTATCATGATTTTTTATAGACAAGAGAATATTCCTTGTTTCACTAAGTTCTTCATTATATCAGACAATATAGTTTTCTCCCCATCCGATAGTCGACCTCAAGATATGAGTGACCCTCCACTGCGCACTGCCATGATTATAAACCACAAACAACTTTAACACTCAAATCATCATTACTAGTTAACTTCACACCGATTATCTTAAATGGACAATCACATTTTTTTTCGCTTCTAGTGCCTTTCATTCAAGGCTTCCATATTTGACTTTATTCTTTGCATGCCTATATGTTCCACCACGCCACATGCAAGGCTAACTCTAATTTTTCTACTATCTCCTTTATCCGATCTTTTATCACAATAACAAACTGCTTTTTTTCCCACATTCCAAGCCCATTCAATCAAAGCATCCCTGGGCTACAAAATATCCGGATAATAACAATTTATTAATTTTGATATATATTAAAACAAATTACTCTAACTTTAAAGTATTAAAATTACTCTATTACTAACCATCACCGCAATCAACCACCACAGAATTCCGCCCGCATTATATGCAGTGATCGGAAATTCATCTCGCAAAATAAATTCGCGTGATTAAAATACAACAAATAATGTCCAATTAAAATCGATAAATGTTCTACCGGATTTGTAACCGAACATCATAATTTCCGGATTTCAAACTGGGAACAACTAGAAAATCCAGATTTGCAAACCAGAAATATCATACTCTTCCTCGGATTTTCAAACTGAACAATTCAGAAAATCCGGATTTCCAAACTGGGAATATCAAGGTTTTCCAATTTTCAACCGGAACAACTAGAAAATCCGATTTCCAACCGTGAGGTTCTATAACGGATATTTGTCAAATCCGCTTTCTAACAATAATGTCTACATAATTTTGCTATCCGGATTTTGTCTATAATCCCGATTTGTTAAATCCGGTACTAGAGCATATTCTCTATTTCAATATCCCACATTGTTATAATATCCATTAAGTGTATTCTCGAAAAACGAACCTGTCGTCCTCCTTCTCCACCGTTGTAAAGCTCAAGGTAACGCCATTCTCTCTGCTTTAACGCCATTCTCATACAAACAGTTCGTATGGCATATTCGGTGCAGGAAAACACAAAACGAAGCAAGAGTAGTTATGGAGTCAAAAGGGAGAGATGTTAAGAAGAAGAGGAAGTAACAAATAAAAATATTAGGGATAAGGGTAAATATGTATTTTTCTTGTATGTTTTTTTAATTCGTGTGTTAGAGAAATAAGTGTGATAAATAATTTCTCCTAAAAAATAGTTGGTGATTGTTTTGTAGTAAATTGTCCTATCCAAGATCCATCCCCATCCCTTTTTATACCCTGTGTACTGTGTTAGTATGATGGACAGTTGTGCTTTCTGGTTTTTTTAAACAAAAAACTATTTAAATAGGTAGTGGAGGGGTGTAGGGAAGTGGGAAAGCTTTTGTAGTGGGAGCCTCTGGAAGTGCTCCCTGGTTGTCCTTTTGCTGTAATGGAAATCCCTTTTCTATTATAAACCCTAACCTTTTGGTATTCTACCATAATGCTATTCCCACACAACCTTTTGAGAAAAGGCAGAAACTGATGCTGCAACCAGAACTCACAAAAGATGATATATAGAGTTTAATGCCAACCATCTCCCCTACATGCTTGATGATTAGTTTTTCCATTTTATTATCTCATAATCTAGGTTAAGCATTCCCCCATTACATTTTGGCTTTTCCAATTAGTTGCAGGTTGAACATGGGCCATGATAACTGTTCCTGACAATTGGGCCGGTCCATGGAAATGGTTGCGCCGGACCCTACAGTACACTAATTCAAGTCCGAAAATTTGAAGGGTAACTTGATTAAAATAACTTTTGAAAATCCAAAATTTGAAATATGATCATTTATTAATTTTTGGTTTAATTTTGATAAAAATGCTTTTTTGTTTTCTAGAAAAATAACATTTTCTTATAAGAGGTAATGTAAATATATAAAATAGAAAATAATATTTTTATTCAAAATGACTTATTTTTTTTAAAAAAAACTTGAAAAAGTTAGATTCACATATCCAACTATTTAATATATTTTAACCCAATATTTCAAATTTGAACGCTTTTCGGTGACAAAACAATAATCCCGAAGCCACCAAACCAAACCCATTGTTGAGGGCCAAACTTCCCCGCTTTGTAAAGATGCCCTCCGCTGCTCAACCATACGAATGGAAGCCGGAGATCTTCTTTCTCCTTCTTCTCCATCGTCTTCTCCCTGCCAGAATGGGACTGGGGCAGAAACTTGTGTATAATCAAATTCAATATATGAGAAAAGGCAGAAACTGATACTGCAACCCAGAATTCACAAAAGATGATATGTAGAGTTTAATGCCAAAGTAGTTCATTTAAAAAAAATATATATACATGAATGGACTTGTTATTAAAATATTAATCAAAGTGGTCTTTTTGGAATCAAGTGTATTTACAGAAACCGGCCAGCTTACCAACTATAGCTTAGCTGAATTTTAAAATCGTATTCACCAAATACGGTTTTAAGGTAAAATTTTAAAACCGCATTACTAATACGTTTAAGCGAATTTAAAAACCGCATCGTATGATCACTTACAAAATTACCTTAAAACCGCATTCACCAATTACAATTTTAAGGTAAAATTTTAAAACCACAGTTGGTGAATGCGGTTTTAAGGTAAATTTTAAAACCACATTCACCAACTGCAGTTTTATAAATTTATTTTTAAAAATTAGGATCATTTGAAGCATATTTATTTGCATTATTAGATTAGTCTTTCATACTTGAAGAAGTATTAGATTGACTAATCTATCCTATTTGCTCACTTTTTAGATGTAGACTAAAAAATAACTCATTTATTTTAGTATTCTTTTATTTTCAATTTTTTTTTTAAAGTAAATGTCTATTATACTCTATTATGTATTAACCAACCTATTATCAAGACATCATGTTTTTTTTGCATGAATCAAATAAAAAACATCACTAATTTAAAACCATATTTAATATAAACTTAAATGTATGAGCAATGTTTTCAATTTTTTCAAATTGTGGTGATGATGGCAAATGATATTGCAATTGGGGTGTTTCAATTGGGTCATTTGAATCTTTTGTATTTGAATTGTTGGATAAGTTGCAACCTTGCTCATCGAAAGCTACATATCTTATTTGTTCTCTTTCAATTGTCTCACCAGCAACTACAAAAGATGAACACCCTTCCTCATGACAGTTCTCAACTCTAACACTATTATCACTACATTGTCATTCGTCTTCTTCTCCCTCATCATATCCCTCCCCATGTTCAATAGTTAGTGGATTTGAAACATTACAATTGTCATCATTTCCACCAAGTAACAAAGGAGACAAGTTATCAATCGGGGAATTCACATGTAAGTGAAGAGGTATTTGTTTAACAAACAACTCAACTTCATCTATCTCAAATCTATTATACATTTCTAGCATCCGAGCCACATCATTATCATTCTTCACTGGACAAGGTTGAAATTTCTTTCCTCTTTTCATAGGATATTTACAACTGCTAATTAATCAAAATGCTCTGCGATATTAGCTATTGAGTATATCATTTCCAACAATTATTTGTATGTTATCCCAAGAGGCATATCTATAGGTTCGACCACAACTCTATCCCCCACATAATCAACATGTTGTTGTGTTCTCACTATTTTCCCATTAGAAAACAAACTATAAAAGACTAAATGAAGTTAGGACATCGCTACCTATATAAGCAACAAAATCAAACCAATATCATTTTTAACCATGAAATTACAAAATATAAAAATAAAATAAATGACAAGTTAATATCATTTAATTACATTAGTAAACACTTTAATCACAAATAGAAATAAATAAAAGAAAAAAAATCCCTAAAACATAAAAGTAGCATTATTGGTAACTTTTATTTCATAAATCTTTATAAAATGAAATAAAAGACATGGTTTTGTAGTATATTCAGATAAATTAAAAAAAAAATAATAATCCAAGTTGAATAAGAATGGTGTGAAATTCATGGGACCAACTCAAACACAATGGTCACTTGCATGTGAAGTGGGTGGTTAAAGAAGGTTCATAAGCTGTCCGTTTGTTTGTTTATGTTTATCTTTTCTTTCATAGACTAAGAAAGCAATAAACACATACAAAGAAGAAGAGTTGAGTGACCCATTTTATCCGTTTGTGAAGGGTCAATAAAGGGCTAATATTTTGCCAAGATGAACACAATCCATCATCGTCTCTTCTTTTCTGTCTGAATTTTTTTTTTTCTGAGATGTATGTTTTCTAACCCTAAATCACAAACTCCAACAAAAAATCAAATAAAATCTCACAAATAAATTCAAATACCTCTAGTTATCTAAAGGGTGGGGTGGGGATGGAGCCTTACAATGGGTAAAGGTAGTGAAATTCAAAGAGTAATTGTCGGTGAGAGGATGAAAGTGATATCTAAAAGTTTTTTATTTTTAATAAAGTTGGTACACTAAGAAATAAAGATTAGTTTCATAAGAAAACTATTCTTCTAATTTTTTTTTGACATCACTATTCTCCTATTCTTCTATTTTTTTTAAAAAAATTAAGTATTATGATACTAAACTCTGATATATAACACAAAGGATTCAAATTCTGATTGGATAATGTAAAAATGAATCATATTCATTGTTTGAAGTAAACAACATTCCGGAAGAACAGAAAGTTTGACACTGGAGAGACACAAAATGACAAGACCAAAATCACTATATATATCTATGTGGATGAAAATCAGCAGAGAAACCAGGCTATTTCAGAACACTTGAGGAGAAACCCCACCATCAGAGACTTGAGTTTCAACCATAAACATTTCCATTCACAAAAGGATATAAGCCCTGTGCCGGTAATCATTCATTCCACAGCTTCCTTAGTCGCTATATGGAAATGTGTCATGCACAGAGAATTGAAGACTGAGCACTTCATGTTTAGAGACAGACGGTTCTAGGGAGATGATTCTTCTACTTCAAGTTCTTATTTGTCTTGAACAGAGCAATGAGCATTCAATTCTTCAGCACCCAGGAATTTCACCTTCCTATAATTCCTCCTTTGGGAAAACTCCACCAAAATTTGAACAGTCTATTTTTTCTTCAGATTTCACTTCCTTGGAAAAGTCACCTTCCCAATCAAGAAAATCATCAGGATTAATTTGAGCAATGATATCAATCAGAATATACGTTAAGCAAGCCTTCTCAAAATCAAAATCCATGTTTTCACCAGGTTCCTTCTTCAGGGGGCTAGACTGTGGCTTATTAGCTTGTGTAGGTTTCACATGCTGCATGAGATCTAGAAACTGAGAATCTAAAGAACCATGTATGTTCTTCTATTTCTTTTCCTCAATGGAAGGCCTTGACTTGGGTGATCAATCATAGCAGACTCCTTAAGCTCTAGTTGATGATGACGGGGACTAGCAACTTTAATGACATCAAAATCATAGCTATGTGAAGGGAGGAAAACATGAATATGAGGATACTCTAAAATAATTAAATTGGCTCAGTTCTCTTTATGGAGCTTCATACACAACTCATGGAACGTGACTCAGGTTCATATTACGGAAGGATTAGACTGTCTGATAGAGCATTTCTAGGAAGATGACACGAGGCTTAATAACGTGCAGAAGGAAGGACTGACTTAGATATCATGAACGACAACGTCAGACTGTCCACATCCACAGATATTATTTATATCACACTGGGTTTTTATCTCATCAAGGATGCAGGGTAGCTGGCATAAAGACGCGAAATAAACACAGCATAATTTTATATAGACCTTACTATAGAATCCCCTCCCCGAAGATAAGAAAAGGTAAGAGAGCTCACCCATGATCAAGTACCACAACATCCTGTTGAATGAAACCGCCATCTCACTTGTCCAAGTAATTTACTTAGTTCAGTGTTAGACATGAAAGGGTAAATTTAGGAACTAAAAAATAATTCTCCATCTCCAATTTTTTCAATTCATTAAAAATAACCAAACAATGTACCAAAGACAAGCCATCGAGTTCAAAACCTTTGACAAATGATTTTTTAAACAAATGTTGATATTAAAAATCTTAGAAAATGTGGAACTTCCCGTAAAATTATGCCATAAACTGGAACTACATTCAATTTTGAGAACATAAAATATAAATCATATCAAACTCAACCAACAAACAACCCATAAGTAGATATGATGTAATTGTCCTTAGAACTAATTAAAGAGAACTAACTCATGAATACATAATTACCTTTGGTTGTATGGAGATTTATTTTTCTCCCTCCTCACATGAGAAATAAGAATTTCATCCTATGACTTCCCATAGAATTCTTAAGGTTTCGAAGACGATATGGAATCTTAAACTGAGAATTCCCGCACAATTTAGCTCTCGATCTCTAAGCAGACTCTGCAACCCTCTTCACTTCCTCAAGCAAATGATAATCACCAAATCATTTTCTTAAAATCAAAATCGTGTTTAAACTAAGACACCACCATAACAAAACATTCAAAATCATAATTTTCCAATAATCAAAAAGTCAAAATTACGAAATTAGTATCAAAATCAGAAGAAAAAATGACAACCTGCTTCACATAAATTAACAATCAACCAATATAAAAACTTCAAAACCCCAAATTCATATCAAAACTTTAAAATGAACAAAGATTATGAAAAAATGGGATAATTAATAAAAAAAAAAAAAAGAAAATAAAATATCCATATTTTTATTTTTTATTTTTCAATTTTTCAATAGTTATAAGTGGTTGATTTAAATTAAGTTTAATCGGTGAAATCAAACAGAGCAGAAATAACAATCTTTGCTTCGGTCAAGCTAAGAAAAAGAAAATCTAAATCAAGTAAAAGAGTGGCAAACAACATGAACTGAAAAGAAAAGTTGATGAGCAAAAGAATTACCCGACTCATCACAAGGATACTGATGAAAAAAATAGCACACCTGATCACTATTTCGAATGTGAGATATATGAGGCCATTCTTCCCTTTCAAATCGACAATCGCTCCAAAGAACGGGATAACTTTCAAATCATAAAGATAGGAGTCTGAAGCCCTCTTGTCAAGTATCGGAGCTTCGAAATTGAAGATCTTCAATGTTTGAAGAGAGGTGTGTTATGAAGACCCTTTGTCAAGAATTTGGTTCGCGCTGCTTCGATATACAAACATTTGAGAGAGATGAGGTTTCAAACACTCAACGGCAGCCGTTTATCAAGTATTGGAGCTTAGGGCAATCCTTGATATCCAATGTTTCAAGAGAGGTAAGGTGTTGAAGACCCGCTTCTATCAAGGATAGGAGCCTTCGGAAACCATCAATTTGCATTTCGAGATGGCAAAGGAACCCAAGGGTTATACACTGGAAGATAGCTGTCTGATAAATTAGTGAATTTTTAAAATAACAACAAGTGTTTTTAAGAGGATTGGAGTTGCTTAAAAAATGGATGCTGAACAACATGGAGATAAAAGGAAGGGGACCCTGCAGAGACAAGATGTGAGAGGGAGTTGAGGAAACTGGAATGCACAATAAACTACAATGGAAAATAAATTAGAGGTGAAGAGACGGAATTTCTTTGTTAAAGTTGAAATGAAGTTGAAGTTTTGCTTCTTTAATGTTGAGGAGCGAATACAATCGAATAAAAGAAATGTTATTAGAAATTTTATTAGGTTCCTAGGCGGACTTGGTTTGCTTGCAAGAAACCAAACTTCAAAATTTGTCCTCACGATGCTCGCAAATAGTGGGTGGTAGACTGGTCGAGTGAGGTCGAGGCTGGTGGTACCGCAAGTGGGTATCCTAGTGTTCCGGGATACAAGAAAACTGAATTGGTGGAGGCGGTAAATAGCCATTTTTCTGCTACTTCGTGATGTTTAAAAATGGGAGGATGGTTTTCAGCCTTCACATGGTCTACGGTCCTGCTAAGAGGTGCAAAGGAACTGCTGGGGAAGAACTCAAATCATGAAGGATCAGAGGGGCCCTGTGTATTGGTGCAGTGACTTCAATATGTTTCTTTCCAATGATGTAACCGATTGTCTGGCCATCAGACTCATGAGGCGTTTTAATGAAGTTCCAATTATTTAGTTTAGAGATCTACCTGCAAGGGGGACCTTTCACCGGAGGGTGGCCCCAATAACTTATGATGTCCCGCTCGACAGATGGCACGCGATTGGGAAAATCGCTTTAGTAACGTGGACTTGGCACACTCCGAGACCAAAGGTTCAACCACCGCCCGTGTTGGCCGGATGCTGATGGGATTAACGCCTTCTCCTCCTGCCAGTGAACATGGTTGAAGTTTGGTGCTTTAAGGATATCCTCGTAGACCGGTGGCAAGTTGCATTTTTTCTGGCCCACATGACTCAAGGCTTCAAAATTAAAGGCTCAAAGGAATTTTGAAGGTCCAGACATAGAGGTTTTTGGTAGAGTGGATAAAAAAAAGGAGGCTTTAAACAGATTAATCTTTCTCGATGATGTGGAAAAGGAAAGGTGTCATTCTCAAAGAAGTAGAAGAGGGAAAAGGCTAGAGAGGATTTTAAGGAGTGAGTGGATTTGGAAGAGGTCTCATGGAGACAAAAATCCAGAGAGATTTGGTTGAAAGAAGGGGACAGAAACACAAGGTTTTTTTTCATAGAATGGCCAATTCTCATATAAGGAGGAAATCCATTAGTAAAGATCGCAGATTGGGCTCGAGAAGACTCCGGTCAAGAAGGGATGAGGCAAGATGGTTTCGCTGGTGCTTTTCAAAGTCTCCTTTCAGCCTCAAATATTTGGTGCTCGCCTTACCCAGACCTACACCTCAATTTGATTGGTGCTGATCTTTCTGCTAAGTTGGAAGAAATGTTCACAGAGGAGGAAGTCCTAGCAGCTGTCTCTGGGCTTAATGATGATAAAGCCCTAGGACCTGATGGTTTTCCACCGCTCGGTCTTTCGCCGGGATTTTGTGAAAGATGAGTTGCGCTTTTAAGGATTTCTTCCGTAATGAGCGCGCTTTGTTAAAAGTCTTAATGCTACTTTCTTGGTTCTGGTGCCCAAGGGTAGTATTGTTGAGGATTTAAAGGACTTGAGACCAATCAGTTTAGTGGGCAGTCTCTATAAAATTTTATCGAAAGTGTTGGAAAACATAATTAAAAGGGTTATGGGGTTGGTTATTTCCTACCTCGCATCGCGCTTTAGAAGGAGGAAAATTTCGAGCGCAAAGGTTGATAGCAAATGAGATCAGGACTCGCCTAAGAACGAAAAGAGAAAGGGATTCTGTGTAAGTTTGACATTGAAAAGGCTTATGATCACATCAGGTGGGATTTTCTTCTGCAGATGCTCGAGAGAATGGGGTAAAGGCCAAAATGGATTAGGTGGATTCATTGGTGCATTTCCACTCGCTGCTTCGTCATGTTTAACTGCTCTCCCGCGGGTTCTTTCGAGTTCTGTAGGTCCGAGACAAGGATCCTCTATCGCCATATCTTTTGTTACTCCAGATGGAAGTTCCGAAAGGTTCGATAAAGCGTAAGTGATGGAAGACAATTTGTATTTCTAAAAAGTGTGTCGGGGAATATAGAGGGGAAGAGATGGTCATCTTCCACCTTATATGTCGACGATACTATTATTCAGTGGATGCCAACTGAGCAAATGATGTGCTTAAGATGGACGTTAATGTAATAAGCCTTTCGTGATTGAAAATTAACCCAATCAAAAGTGAGATTATTCCTTTAGGTACAAAGTGGACAACGTGGAGTCGCAGCACGAGCTGTCATAGGTTGGCCTCCCTCCCCACTCGCACTGGGTCTCCCCGAGCCCCCCATGTGGCCTGGGCCGTCCGGGATTCTACAAAGAAAGATCTGCAAAAGGTTGTTCTCCTGAAAAGACAATATATCTCAAAGCGCGGAGGCTCACACTTATTCGGGCACTTGCCTAGCCTCCCCATTTACTTCCTCTCCCTGTTTAGAATGCCAAAGATTGTTTGTGCTAGACTGGAGAAGATTCAGAGAGACTTTCTCTGGGGTGGAGGGAATCTTGATCGTAAACCACACCTGGTCAACTGGAAAACTGTTTGCCTAGAGAAAAGTAGAGGGGGGTTAGGGGTGAGAGGCCTTTCCGTGATGAACCAAGCACTGCTGTGTAAGTGGTGTTGGCGGTTTGCTAATGAGAGGGATTCTCTTTGGAGAATGGTGATCAGTACCAAGTTTGGAGAGGAAGCTGGGGGTTGGTATACTAGAGACATCAGGGGCGGTTATGGTACTGGCTTATGGAAAGACATCAGAAAAGAATGGCTCACCTTCTCTCAAAATGCTATTTCCTCCCTAGGAAATGGTAGAAGGAAGCTTGGAAGGATCCGTGACGACCGTGTCGAAGCCATGCCTTCCCCACTTCACTCAACTTGGCAAACACAAGGACGCGAGGCAGCGTATGTCTGGGATTCTTCATCGGGAGGATGTAAATGGGTCTCCACTTTCCTTAGACCTTTAATGACTGGAGATGGAAGAGGTGGAAAGGTTCCTTCTTTTTATTCACAACAAGAAGATTAGCCTGCTCAAGAGGATCGACTTTGTTAAAGGAGTCTCATACATGGCTTTTCGGGCTAGGACATATGTATCATGTTGATAAGCCTGCTTCCTTTAGATTTCCTAGTAGATCCATCTCAACCCAATCGCCCCAAAATCGGGTTTTTTCGCCGGGAAGCTTCGGCAGCGTGCTTACGTTTGGACCAATCGAAGAGGAAGGGGATTCTTAGAAAATGGTGTGTGTTTTTATGTGAAGAGAATGAGGAAACAATGCACTCACTACTTATTCATTGTTCGAGAGCCAAGATGTTATGGGATCTTCTTTGGCAATTAATGGGGTTAATCAAGTGTTCCCCAAGACGGTCAAGAACTACCCTGCTTGGCAAGCGCTAGTGCTCTAAAAGGAAGAGAGCTTGAGAGCGCCCTCTTTGTTTATTCTGGACCCTGTGGTTGGAAAGGAATAAGGTGGTTTTTGAAAATGAGGCCCCCTCTTCTCATAGGATGAAATCTTTCTTTGTTTACCTTGTGGGCGCTATGTGCATGCTGTGGATAACTTAAATTCTTTGGTGAGATTTTTGGCTTGACGGGGGTATATTCAGAATGAGATAAGTGAGCCTCAGACTCTCAGGTACTTCATGGGAGCTTTGTGCTCTTTTTTTCATCTATATACCGAAGTACCGATAAAAAAAAAAAAAAATAAGGTGTTGAAGAATCGATCCTAGAACTCGCAACTTGGGCGCGAGATTTAATTTTACAAGAGAGGTGAGTTGTTGAAGCCCCTCTGTGGAGAGACTTGAGATTTGGAAGATTCCAGATTTCAAGAGAAGTCGGGGAAGAGGGCAGGAGAGAGTACTCCCTGGGAAATAATTCCATGTCTTCACATCCCCCATCAATTGTTAATTTAGTAAGAGAGGTCAACCTCTACGAACCCCATTCAACCTGGGGCACAAGTTGTCTCTCATTCCTAATTTCAAGTTCACCTAGTTTACAAGTCAAAATCTCTCTCTGAAACAATAATTCTGGACAATCCCATAAACTCAACTTTCTATGTATGAGTGTTGTTTTGATGCAGGAAAAAGAAGCCAATTGCTTACTTTAGTGAAAAGCTCAATAGTGTTGCCTTAAAGTATCCAACCTATGTGAAGGAGCTTCGCGCTTTGGTGAGGGCTTTGGCGCACTTGGCAACATTACCTCAGCCAAAGGAATTGGCCCTCCTCACCTGGATCATGAGTCTCTAAAACACTTGAAGGGACAAGTAGTTTCGAACAAACACTGCCAGTGGATCAAATTTATTGAGTATTTCCCTTTGTCATCTATCATAAGAAAGACTTATCGCCACAATGCAGAAATGAAAGGGCAAGTTTAGATGGACACAGAAAGGCTGAAATGGTGAAGAAACTCCATGAGACGGTTCGGCAACAAATTCAAAAGAGCATTACGCAACAAAAGCCAACAAAGGGCGTCGAAGGGTCGTCTTCCAACTAGGAGAGTGGGTTTGGGTGCATTTGAGAAAGGAAAGGTTTCCATCTCATAGGCATTCAAAGCTAATTCCACGAGGAGATGGTCCGTTTCAAATCTTGGAGCGCATTAACGACAATGCGTAAAAGATAGAACTTCCTGGTGAGTACAATGTTAGTGCAACCTTCAATGTGTCTTATCTTTCTCCTTTTGATGTAGGTTCTGATTCGAGGACGAATCTTTTCGAGGAAGGAGGGAATGATG
Organism: Tetrastigma voinierianum; assembly: GCA_016808115.1. Classification (NCBI taxonomy): domain Eukaryota; kingdom Viridiplantae; phylum Streptophyta; class Magnoliopsida; order Vitales; family Vitaceae; genus Tetrastigma; species Tetrastigma voinierianum. Next base: position 31,925 of record JAEQBH010002035.1, on the reverse strand, counting down.
AGAACATAGGCCAGACTCAAAGTACAGAAGAACCACTTCAGATGCCGGTTGGGCCTATTACAAGAGCAAGGGCCAAGAAGTTTCAAGAGGCACTAGATGGGCTCATGAAGGAGTTCATTTGGGCCAACCCAACTTTGCAAAAAGAGTTCAGACCAAGTCAAGCCTTTGGAGGAATTAGAGCCAACAAAGGAGTCCAAAAGATCATAAATATCATCAAGGCCATTGATGGTGATCATCCACACGAATTTGGTAATTAGAAGGGACAAAAGAAGCAAGGAAATTTGTGTTTCATCAATTATGCTCAATCAGAGGCTTATTTTTGGAAGAATTGCTTTAACAGCAGTTTATTAGCTATCCATTACGGGCAAACTATCAACTATCACTTTATCTCTTTTATGGTTTTTTTTTTTGGGTCAAATTGATCTCTCTTTTTTTATGATTAAGACTATCAAGGGTAAGTTTCCAATAAAGATAAGGATAATTATCTCTATGTTGGTTTGGTAATTTTCCAATTTCCTTTAGATAAGTTGGATTGTCAATGCTGAAATTTTCAGCAAGTTTTTCCTTTCTTTCCTAGTCCTTAGGCTATCTCAAACTCTTTATAAGGGCCTTTGATGTAAGCTTTCAAACACAACTTGAATGAATTCAATACTCTTTGTGAGGTTTTTCTTCTCTTTCGGTTCTTGTGAGAACTTTTGAGCCTATCAAGGTTAATCCTTGTAGTGTCAAACCTACAACTCTTGATTCTTCCATAATCAAGGAGACGAGGTTCTTGGTTCTTTTACTTTGTTCTTATGGCTTTTGGTTGCCTATAACCAAGGAGACAGGGACGCTATACTACACTTACGGCTCTTGATTCAATATAGTCAAGGGGATGGGGTCCTTTTCATTCTTGTTTGAAGGTCCTAGGGATAATCCGCATCGTTGGGTGGATCTCGCATCCACGAAAGAATACGAGGTTCACATCATGAAGGTTGTGTACAGCAATGAGGGCTACACAAGAAAGGTTCAAGCAATGAAGGCTGGACAAAAAAAGCTCTCAAAAAAACCTGACTCTGATGCCATGAAGAAAACATAACTGAGCTAGAAATTTTATTAATTTTTGAATGAATCTGTACAGCCTATATAACACACTATATATACACATATTTTGTACACTGAAAAGGAAGTTCCCATAACCAATTCCCTAAATTTTGGGATTTGATTATTCACTTCTCATAGCTGATCATTCACTTCCCATAGATAATTCTAGAATCAGATTATTGACCTTGATTATTTCCTATTATTTACATAATTTCCTCACTGCCATTCTTTCCATTCTTCTTGGTGGCTTTGTTGAGGATGCAAAAGACCCTCTACTATCCATAATAAAATCAATTGCTCTTTGTCAATCGGTGGTCTGGGAAAAATAGAACAATACAAAACACTGCCAGAGGTAAGGAAAGATAATAGCCTAACTTAGAGATGGTAGAATTCCATAACCACTCGACAAATGCCATATTTCACTATCCAACACATCCTCCCATTCCCCTTTTTCGACCTTCGAGTACAGAAAGATGGCCTAGTGATTTAATAGCCAAAGGTAATCCTTGGAACTTATTAACAATTTGCTCAAGCTCATGGCGTGAGTTAGATTCTTTATCTTGAAATGCAATCTTTTCAAATAGGATCCAACAATTTTGAGGGCTTAATTCTCCCGGATGATGAGTCGAGATCAAGACGCGATGATTTTGTACGTAGTCATCAATGACGGCCATAACAATCTTGCTTCCCTGTGCTGCACCCAGGAGCGGAGCTCGTAAGCTGTCCCAGCTTTCCCAATCAAGAGACTCTACAGCCTAGACATTGTCAAGAACAAGCAGAAATTTCTTGTTAATAAGGCTTTCTTTGAGTTAACGCTGAAGCAAATCTAAGTTGCCTTCGGAAGTAGGTCTCTCGCCAAGGCTCTAGAATCTTGATTTCACACCCAAGAAGATGAAACCCGGAAACATTGCATCTATGCTTTCATATGAAGTGTTCCTTCACCTAATAATCGCTGTAAAGAATCGAACGAGCGACTACGCAGATCACATCTATGTCTTCCTTACTCGCGCTATCAAAAGCAAGTAGTTCACTCATCTCCTTCCTTAATATCATCCGTTTCACACAGAGGACTCATCCACCAAAGAAGTGGATGGTAATCTTGACGGGTTTCGCTCTGTTCCTTTCAAGCCCAACTTTTTCTGTATACAGCTCAAGTCTAGCGATCATCTCCTTCATCCTACACTCCATGCTTGAGTAGCAACTAGAGTCAACCCACCTAATAATCTTTAGTTTCACACATTTGACATCTGTGATACACGGTGTCCGTAGCTTTGATCTCACACTGCAAAGCTTCCATAGAGATCTCGTCCAGTAGGTCTTTCGCATCATACATAGCATCCTTGACATGAACCAGCTAGTTTTTGACATTTAGGTTTGAATATTGCTTCACCTCCGCATCGAAAGTGACGCATCGACAACCAACACTTCAACTCGATGATGAGTTCATCCCCTCGGTGATTCTGCCTTCCGGGCGAAGTTTATGGGGTCTAAAGAAGCCAACCTCTCGAATAGAACTTGAAGCAAAGCCGAGAGAAATACGTCTTCCATGTCTGTTGATAGAAGTTGCTTTGCAAAGGGAATTCAGACAATTGGTTTGTCTTAATCACTGGTGATACCACCAAAATGCAAAAGACTGGTTTTGGATTGCCAAAATGCACAAGGATTGTAGGAATCGTTGAGTGGTTGAGGAAAATAAGAAAGAAAAAGAAAGTAAAAGCGAAAAAACTGATGCCTATCTTTGTTGTATAAGGTAGGTGATGCTAAACTTGGAGTAGGGTGGATGGAGCTTTCCAAAAGAAAGCAAACTGCAACAAAGCAGGTTCTAACTTCTGAACAAGGGCTCTAGTGTTGGCTCAAGTGGTAAAGGGGTAGGATAGGGAACAACATATCGACAACCCGACTCATTAAAAAATCACCCTTTCCCTAGATTTGCTGATATTTTCAACATCATGGGTATTGCTCCATTAATAAGAATCATATTCAATATTTGTTTCAAGGTTGAAGGTGTTAATCAATTCAGATTTCCAGCATCAGCAACAGTGCGATGAAACCTCCTCAGTACTTGCTTGCTCTTCGCTTGAAGATAACATCATGCCACCACTTCCGAACTTGGGTCAAGTGATGGTGTCTTCGATTCTTGAAGCTCTCCCCATACATAACTAGAATTAATCTTCAATTTGGTAAAGAACAAAAAGTTCTCGGTATCAAGATGAAAACGCATAAGCAACCCCATAGCACTGTGACCGAGCTCGGCCATATGACTCGAATCTGGATCCTCAAGTGTGAACTCGACCATCTGCCTGCTTCTCACTACAAGATAATGAGCTTTTAGTTGGGGCCATTGACCCCAACCAAAAGGAAGACCAATGCAGCTAAATAATATAGATCCAAAGGAAATGGGCCGCAACAAAGTGTGACCATAAGGGATGTGACTATAAATTATAGTTGCAATTTATTTTGTTTCTCAACAAAAGGTCTATGGATGGAGCGACTTCCAAGCCCCAACTATAACATGATCTATGGATGGGGCCTTTATGGCCGCAACTAAAAGGTATCACTATGGATGTATCACTATAGATGGGGTCATTTCCTACCCGTAACTATAAGGGATCGCTATATATGGGATCTTTCAAGCCGTAAGTATAAATGGAATAACATTTTCCTCACAAAGCAAAATGTCCACAATTAACCACTGGGCGTTATTTTTCTTGGAACGGAATCCATTTCCATCTTTGGCACATCATATCAATAGAATAAAACTCCCAAAGCTGAACAAGAATCAAACTAAAGGCATCCAGAGAAGGTTAATAAGCAATGATGAATCCCATAACTGAAAATGATTTTCATCTACACGGTTCTAGGCTTCAAGCCATCACCAGTAGTATACAAACATGTATATAGTTATAGGATTAATCATAGGGGCTGGGTAAGGAAACTGATCAAACAGACATAATTGGAGATAGAAAATTTTGAGGCCATTTTGGAATAGAGTTGATAAAAGCTACGCTTCGTATCTTCTTGTATGGTGCAACCTGCAGGTAGAAATGCATAAATATAGCATGAGTAAACCAAAGCAACCTACTAGGACAAATGCAGGGATGTTTAATTTGATAGGATCCCTCCTAAATACATTATGTGCTTGGTTTAGACAAGTCCGCTATCAGACAAAGGCTGATTCATCAATCCATAATTTCCTCCAATATGAAAAAAAATGAAAGGATATCATCTAGCGATGATTTCATAAATTGCAAACAGAACACACTCCCACGTATGAAGACATAATAAGCTTAAATGTCAAGGAAGGTTCCATAGGATAGCTATATGCATGCCTGTTTTGCAATGAATTCCAAAACTTTGAGCTCTCAGTGATTTTCTGCTTCCTGGTTTTCACCACAAAGGTCATTGGGATCTCGGTCCGATTCTTCATCAGATACCTGGCATTTATATAATGGAGAAACCAACAGAACTAAAATTCAAGGGCATGCTACTTTACTATGGACCTCATGAACCTCATGCAATTGATGTCATTCTAACCCCTACTGCTAATGAATCAAGGCACTCCAACATGAGGGAAAAATGTTAGATTCAAAACCACCCTTTTATTCTATCCTCCAATGAAATCCCCTTCCTGTTGCTTGTATTTCTCCTCATCAGAACTGCTATAGGTAGCATTACAGTCCAACAGAGAAGATCTTTGTTTTATTCACTTGGCAGCTATGAAATTTGTTAAAGTAGCTAATTTGGGTGCTCAACAAGAAGTCAGTCCAAAACATGACATATGTGATCATACCCTTCTTATCTTCAATAATACTTGAATGTCTCTACAGAGGAAAAACATTCTGAAACCTAGGAATTAGTGCATGTAAACTTAAGAATGAGAAGTAGAACTGATTATATATATATATATATATATATATATATATATATATATATATATATATATTTTTCTAGGTAAGTAGAACTGATTATATTAATCAAACAAAAATTCAAATTTTTGGAGCATTTTGCAAACCAGTGAAAATATGATTTGCTATACCAAGAGAAAATAGTAACAGATATGTATGATTACAGCAGATCATCAATTTCTGGATTGATTGCAGTAAATATTCCTAACTAAGAGAGGGAGTGAACCTCCGCAAGTTGTTCTTGGCTTCGAATGAAAACAATTTTAAAGGCAATGAGACAACACGCGCAACATACATCTGCTATGAGACTAATAAACCTATTGAAGTAATTCAATCACCTGATATGCCTTTTATTTGATCACTTCCTTCAACCTATCAACAATGAATCGGAATCCATTAGGGTCAAAGAAACAAAGATCACTAGTTTTTAACCAGCCCTCTCGATCCAAGGTTGCAGCAGTTGCCTCATCATCCCCAACATAACCTGCACTTACCATCAATTTCCTTGTCAAACAGGAAGCCTTGTTATAATTCGCTTTTAAGTGAATCTGCAAAGATATGGCTGATGAACTTAATCTAACAGGATGATTAAGGCATAGGCTCCCACAATATTCACAGAGGGCAAAGGGGAGATCAATGGCACGGAGAAAGAGGAATGATTGACACCAACTCAGAGGAGCTAGTTTGAAGGACAAGAAGCTATCCCTCTATTGCTATCTAGCATTCTTGTGAGAAAATTTATAAAAAAAATATCATTATCTTTTTACTTAATGTAACAGCATTGAAATATAATGTAACACCTTACTATGCAAGAAGGTGTTACAGTGATGTAGTAATGCATGTTGGAGCTATTTTGGGTTCCTTTTCTATCTTACCTCCCCTGTAATGCATGTAAACATAATTTCCTTAGAAAAAAAAAGAAGTCAAAACAACTTTATTTTCAAAACGGTTCTCACCGTTTTTAGTTGAAGGCTCAGTTCCTAGGGTTAGTCTAGGAGTGTATTTTCCAGCTTTAGATCTCGGTGGCTGTGCCAAAAGATTTTTGTTTGGTTTCAGCAAGAAATGCATGGACTAAATTTATTCACAGAGAACTGAACCATCATACAACATAGAGGAATTGGGAATTAGTACCATGGAGTGGCAGTAACTGACTCCTGATATCAGTTGTTGAAAGAAATATCTTGCCTGATAGAAATACACAGAGAATGATATTTTGGAAATCCCCACTCACAGTAATAATACAAATATATATAATGCAAAAGTCATAATATAGTCCGGTCCCATCTTCTTGATTCCAGCTTTCTGCATAATTCATACTAGCCTAGCTAGCTAGGAGACAAATCAATACATACCGATCAGCTATTCAGTTATCTTAAATCTGTGCATACAGTAGTAATGTTTCAAAAAGTCCACAACTTATACATGTTTCATTAAGGACTATGAATTTCTTCTCACTTTAATTTCAACAACAAATTTAGTAATTACCAGATATATATATATATATATATATATATATATATAAACACGATCACATAACAAGAAGGCAGAGTTGTGAAGATCGAGCACCAGTTGAAAGTAGCCCTTTCAACGGTTAATGTAGTTATTCAATTTTATCACCAAATCATTTCTTGTTATAAATTTTTCATCCTAAAATTTGCCAATGCTTTTCCTTCTCATATATTAAATCCTTTTCTTTCATTTTCCTTAGTCTATGATGAAATGCAACAACAGGCCTGGGTACAGACCTCGCCTCTCAGGTCTGTATAGTAGACATCTGCAAAGCCGCCTTGGCCGATCTTATTTGACAAGATGAAGTCATCTGTAGCTGCGGTCAGTTCTTCAAATGAAAACTCATGCGGACTAGCCCTAGATCGAGAAGCAGCAGCAACAACAACAACAACTGAATCTGATGTTTCTTTTGAGGAACTTGTAAGATTTTCATAAAGGGGCTTATTTAATCGAATTAACCTGATTTGTTCGGTCCACTCCAATTGAGATTATAGTTCTTAATAAATCATATTGGCCGATAAGTGCGCGGGCCGAGTAAGGTCTCGCCTGTAATGAGAGGGCCCGTGGTCGAACTATAAATAGCGCTCAAGCCCCTCCCAAACCCTGGGCTGATACGCATAATTCATTCTCACATACGTATTTAGAGAAATATTTTCTAATCGCTGAGAGGCATCCCATTAAGCCGTCATCAAGGCCATTCGGGAGAAGATTCGAAGATTCAGATCGCTTTCTTGGTGTGTCTTCATCGACTCCGCATCAAGCCATTCATGGATTCCAAATCGTGTATTTAATTTTCTAGCCTTCCATTATTATATTATGTTTTTGTTCTAACATGGTAATCTAGGAACATGAATCGTATCCTACGCTTAAATGCAGCCAACCAGCTTGGACACCAAAACATATGACCAATTTTATTTTTGTGGTTTTCTTCAAATCGGTCATTCAGCTTGAGGATTTTCATCAAAGCAAAACTTAAATTTTTTTGCATATTTGGAATCTACTCGACGAGACGATCAGATCGGTGGGTGGCACGTCATTCGAGAGCTCTGACGCAACACGCCGCCACGCCCACGCCAAGATGAAGACGCACGCAAGCGACACACGCCAACCAACCTCCCAAGGCTGGCTGACGCCAAGGCCACGCCGCCACCGCGCCACCGCCCAACCCAGTCTCCGCCCGATCCGTTTTCGACCCGGTCAAACCGGATGCTGACGTCATGCTGACGCCATCGCGACCGGTCTCGATTCACCTGGATAGACCGACCGCCACGCTAACCCGGTTTGACCCACCCGGCCAACACAGATTCGGATCTGCTCCGACCTCATTAACGCACCACCTGGATGTTTGACCCCGACCGTCAACGCCCCGGACCCGATGACGCCATCCCATCCGCTCATGACGCCATCCGGACCGATTCGACCGACCGTGACATCCGCGCCTTCCGACGACTGCGCGTGCTCGTCCGACGTCCGCTTTGACGATCTCGCACCGACGCCGCCGTATTGAAATGTTTACAATGTGGTATATTATTTACATGTTTGAAGTTGTTACAAATTCGAAAATACGTAAAGAACCTATGACGGCATTTTCGTATTTTCATGTTTTATTGTATTTCTATGGTTTTGGAAATATTGTATGATAGCTCACATGTATATCACCACATAAGGACTATGTAGAGCAGTAATTCACTAATTATGAAATGAATCTGAACAAGATAATCGCATTACATATATATATCAATGTGATACATACAAAGTTTATATCCCCGGTATGAGAGATTTTCAAGGATTCAATTGCTGTGACCCAAAGTGGCATTAATTTGATTGGGTTTGGCAACACGCCTCATATCAAGGGGTGGGATGTCTCCGCTTACTTACGTGATCATACTCCCAAAGGAGGTGATCTCTGTGTTAGTTCATGGAGGGATACATGTATGGCATGTGCTTGAGAAATGACTGATCCTAGTGGTTCATACACCCAAAGGTGGTGATTTCACGAAGATTAGAATATGTTCTCATGGCCGCGTCATGTGGAGTAAAAACGAGTGTACAACCGCATGTCATATTTTCGCCTAAAGGTGATTATGATGATACGTATGTAATCAGATGAGTATTCATGATGCTGATTGTATTGTTTTGTTTTGTTTTTCACAATTTTTTCTAGAATCCAATTCCATTTCACCAGGTCCCATCGATTGAATTTTAAGAAATGGAAAGAGGATTTTCTATTTGAATGGAGTCATGATGTTCACATCGCTTTTACAATGGATAAGTCAAGATATCACGCCCACCAAGATTAAGCCGAAAACCCGACCATGCTACTCCGGGAAAGGAGCAATCTGATTCGTTTATCGACAATGAAGAAATCCATACAAGAACACTTAAAAGTGGTTTACCGCTTGACTGCATCATAAGGAAATGATGGCAATAGAGGCTAGAAATCGAATTTCATCTAATGGCCGAGGTTGAACACCCTCCAAAAGCTCTTCAACATGAAGTATGATGGTACCGTCGGGGTTGAGATTATGTCCTCGTGGATGGCACCTAAAGACGGCTTCAAGCTCTTAATGTTACCATTCCCGATGCTTGCATTGCATCAAGCCCTAAACACCCTTCCACTCGATTTTGGGATTATAAAGACAAACTACAATTCCCAAGATGAGACTGGGCTCATTAATGACTTAATAGCAAGGGGGTGGTAAGGTATGAAGAGGAAACTAGTTAGCTGAGAAGAGCATATGGCCTTATATGTCGCTAGTTCCCATAAAAGAAAAAATAAGAAGTCTAAAAAGTCGTACTCATAAAGGTGCTCAAGAAATCACCGTCAATCCGACAATACGGGTCTAAAGACATTTGAAAAAGGACGTAGGATTGGCCGCTTTCTTTCGCAAGAAGAAAAGGTCAGCATGAAGAAAGAGCGTAAAATTTAAAGCTCGATGTCCAAACGCGGGGCTTACAGGTAATGATTCTTTAACATTCTGTTTGTGAACTAACCTATTCAAGCACCATCCAGCTTCGTGGCTCGATAGTGGAGCAACTAAATCATGCTATGCTACTAAGGCCAGGATTCATAAACCGGAGTGAAGCCAACAAGGATGAATCAAAGCTCACCGTGGGAAACAACGAGAAGGCCGGGCGTCATGTTCGTGAGATGTAATCTCAATTCTAGATTCTGGTTTTAAATTGATGTTGAAAGACACTTTTTATGTACCTTCCTTTAGACTAATTTAGTTTTCGTGACGTGTTTGGATTCATATGATTACTCTTTTGAAATTAAAAGCAATGTTATTTCAATATTTTTAATTCAAATAAGGTCAGGCCATATGTCCAACGGATTATACATATTAAGTTTATCTCCAACACACATATACGCTGCTTTATACTACCGAAAAGGTTGTTTCTAAGAGACCACTACCTAAGGAAGAGTCTTATGCACATGGCATAAACGTACTCGCCATATCTCTATGATGTGAGTAGAAAGGCCGATAAAGACTAATATCCCGCCCCATCTAAAAATGACTTAGATATGCGTGAGGATCGTTGTAGAGGTAAAATAACAAGATAAGAAAGAAAACCGCATCCGTAGTCTCCGACTTATTGAAGTCATTCACACGATATAAGTGGACCTTATCACAGAACCTTGTGTAGAAATTTTTATTTCATCACATTTATCGATGACTATTCTCGATATGGTTATTTGTACTTGATTAAAGAAAAGTCCGAGTCTCTGATGTCTAAGATTTTTCTGACCAAGTCGAAACACCGGGAAAAGTCATAAAGGTTGTTAGATCTAATTTGATAGTGAGAGTATTATGGCAAGCATGGCGATAAGCCGATACCTTAAGGGCCATTCACTAAATACTTATAGAGGACTTCGGATAAGGGTACGCTACTATGCCCGAGTCCCGAGCAAAATGGTATAGCCGAAGGCTAATCGCACTCTTAGTGGAAATGGTAAGGAGATGATTAGTGTGGACAAATTTACCCGCTTTTCGGCAGCTTGAAAATGTGATTTTCAGACATTTTGAATCGTGTACCTACAAAAGTCGTTCCATCGAATTCCTTTTGAGTTATGGATCGGGCGTAAGCCAAGCTTAAACCATCTTAAGGTTCGGGGGATGTCCTCGTTAAGTGAAGTTGTATAATCCAACATTAAGTAAGTCGACCTGCAACCACCGATGTTACTTGTATCTTACCCTAACATTCAAGGATATCGGCCTCATAACCTAAATGGAGGCACAAGAATTGTGGAATCACGCATACCTAAGTTTTTGGTGCTGATGTGGCCAAGAAAGTAGTCGTCACGCACTATTGAGGATGATAGTACTATGCAGCCGTGGTATCTATATTTCCTCCCATACAGATAATCGTGGAAACTCCCACACACCATATCAACCTCAAGCTGAGACTGATCTCGTTGTCGTGGGACAAACTCCCGATGAAGTTCATCAAGGCCTCGTGCACAGGATGTGACTATTGACACTCAAAGATGAGATCCACTAGAGAGACGATCACACACCACCGACTATTTAGTCTATATAGAGAGCAAGACTACTTATATCTGGCTTCCGTGGATCGATCCAATAACTTGCGAGGAAGTTGTTTCGTCCCGCCGAACTGTGGTCGATGCAATGAGAGATGACATTCAATCTATGAGGCATAACGGAGTTTGGGAACTTATTGAATTAATCGAAGGTCATAGACCCATTGCCACAAATGGGTAAGACTAAAAGGACCTCTAAAGGAAAGATCGAGTTTGAAGCCGCATTGGTAGCCAAAGGTTTCTAAATTTTATATAAGGAGTAGACTATGGAAGCAACCTTTTCTCCCAGGCCTCTTCTAAAGATTCTTCGAGTGATCATGGCATTATTGCTCATTTCGATATGGAGTTACACCAGATGGATGTTAAACTCGGGCTTTTCAACGAGACCTTAATGAAGAAGTCTATATGATGCAACCCGGTTTTCGGGCAAATGATTCGTAAATCCCCAGGTGTAGACCTAAAAAGTCTATTTATGGTCTCAAGCAAGCTTCAGACAATGGTACTAGAGTTTCATAGTGTTGTGTTGTTTCATATGGTTTTGCCGAACAAAGTAGATCAATGTATATACCGTAAGGCCAAGGGGAGGAAATTCATTTCTCCTAATACTCTATGTATGATATCCTCGCTTTCGCAAGCAAGGACCTTTGGTTTATCGCATGAGACAAAGAGGATGTTGTCAAAGAAACTTTTGATATGAAGGACCGTGAGGCGTCTTTCAGGCCGGGCATCAGATCACAAGTGAATCGCTCTTTGCACTATCGGGTTTATCTCAGAGCATATGTTGATCGTATTTTAGAAAGATTCAACATGTAACAATGTGTCAGAATTGCTCCCCGCCTCAGAAGCGATAAGTCGAAATTCATTACAATGCCCTATCTCGATATTTCCAGAGTTTCCAATGAAGAATGTACCTTGCGCTAGTGCACTCGGGAGTATTATGTATGCTCAAGTATGCACTAGGCCGCATATCGTTTTCGCAATGTGACTTGTGCGTATATCACCAAATCCGTATTACCATCATCGGGTTGCCGCCAAGAAGGTTATGAGGTACTAAAGAGGACAAAAGACTATATGTTGATTTACAAACATGTTCGTGACCTACGCCTAGTCAGGGTATTCGCATTCACTTTAACAGGTCAGTCGATGAAAAGAAGTCAACAACTCGGTTATATCTTTGCCAGCAGGAGGTGCAAGATCATGGAAAAGTGAGAAATGTAAATCACTGTATCCTCTTCTACCATGCAAGCGGAGTTCAGAAAGATGCCGCAACTACTACCAATTTGGCTCCGAAACCTCATTAAGGAGTTAAATCGTGTTTGATTTTGTGATAGCCCATATAGTTGTATTAGACAATAACTCGCAGTTGTTGTTTATATTAACAACAACAGAGGTCTCAAGGGGTCTAAGAACATGGAGGTCAAGTACTTGACTATACAAAAAAGTTCAAACTCTGATTTACAATGATACATTATTATCAACAGATGATATGATTGCAGATCCGCTTAACTAAAGGCCTTCGCCTGTGTATTGACTGACATGTCATTAACATCGCTTAGGAGTATCATGATACCGTAAATTAGTGGAGCTATTAAGTTTTATGTTGCTCTTATGAAGGTTGAATCCACTTAATACATTTTTGTAATAATTGAATTTAGATCAACTCTTTTCAGATCTAATAAGGTATTTGGTGGAATGGGGTTTATCGAAATGAAAGGGCATATAATTGTTGAAAACTCGAGGCATTGTGTAAACCTGAGTACAAAAAGGTGGGGCATTCTTGGCATTAGCCTTAACAACATGTTTTGTTACACATAAAGCAAAGTTACTATCAAGGTAACACATATACTGTGTTCTATTGAACTATGATGATATTCTCCGGTGACACACTATAGGTTTTGTGACACTTAAGGAGAGAGAATTTAACTAACAAATGATAAATACAGAAGTATCACCCCATTATGAGGTATTGGTCCATTTAAACACTACTATATTGAATCCATATCAAGAGTTTAAAGACTTGTGACCATGGAAGGGCTTATGAGTACATGCAATGGCCATGATTCAATGTTCGAGACTTTATGAGATCTAGGGATTGACTATTAAGAATAATCTCTAGACCAATATAAAGGTGCGCACACAGTTTTGTTTCAATTAATATCGCCAAAGTGGGAGAATGTGAGATTTTCATAAAGTGGGCTTTATTAATTGGAATTAACTGGATTTATTCGGTCTAATTAATGAGAGATTGGGTTTCTTTAATAAATCAGTATAAATGCAAGTGTGTGGGCCCAGTGAAGGCCCGACCAATGAGAGGGCCCGCGGTCGTAACTCAATAAATAGAAGGCTCAAGTCCCTCCCAAACCCTAAGGATACGTGACAATTCATTCTACATACGTATTTAGAGAAATATTTTCGTAATTATGAGAGGTACCATTGCCGTCATCAAGGCCATTCGAGAAGATTCGAGATCTGAGATCTTTTGCAGGCCTCATCGATTCCCATCAAGAAGCTCGGTCTATGGATTCCAAATCGTGTATTTAATTTTCAGTTTCTCTCCATTAATATTATTATGTTTTTGTGTTCTAACATGGTAATCTAGGAACATGAATCGTATCCTACAGAACTTTCATGACCTAGCTAAATCCACTTAATTAGATGATTAAAAAAAAATGTCATACTAAAAGCAAGTGACTACTGTTTGAACTGCCACTATTATAATACTTTCCATTGAGATCGATTTAATCAGACCGATAAGAAATGATTCAACAAGTTTATATTTAATTTATTAGTTCTTATAAGCTCTAGAAGCTAAAAACATCAAGCAACCCAAGAAACTTTTTTTGTGGCTTTCCCATGTAAAGACTAAAGCGCCCTCTGTCACTTAATAACCTAAAGAAGCATGCATATATATATATATATATATGGTAATTGATTTTCACAGTACATGCACTCAGCCCTATGCTTACCATTTTCCATAAATTCCCAAAAATGCACCCAATAATTACTCTTATTTCTTTTGCTTTTACGACGCAGCATCTCCCCTCATTTTTTTTGCCAGGGTGGTAGTAATGCTTTTGTTTTTTGCTCCTTATCATTTTTAACATCGTCACTAGTCATATCTAGTCTTAGTGGTTCTTCTGACGAGAAAAGTCTCTTATTTTTGGATTTGGAGTTTGACATCTACCAACAAAAAAAAGAACAAAAGAATAAGAACATAAGACCTGAGCACTTCACTTTCGAAAAGGGCAAAATCGTACTCTTGCACAAAAATCCAAATTTATTCTCTTAGATCTTGGATGATCGAAACAAATTTCACCGTTGAATCATCTCAAAATCTAGCTAGCACGTCTAATTTTGCCTTAATTTGAGACAATTAATTTACACGTTTTCTCGAGGCATCGTATCGAGTGCCTTAAAATGAATTTTGATGTGACTGTGTCACCTATAACATGTACACATGTTATACATGTTGCATGAATAGAGAAATGATGAAATGCACGTCGAAAGAAGCAATGTCGAAAATCCAAGTCAGGATATAGATGCATTATATAGGATTTGTTTTAAATGAAGAAAAAGACAAAATTGGGAATAGTGTTGTCTTCCCCAAATTAAAAGAGACCAACACGAGCAGAAGGAGGAGGGCTGGATAGTAGGTGCAGATTTTTGATTTTTTTTAGAGAGAGAGCCACTTCTCTCTAGATTATCGGGCAATCGGACCGTGGAAATTCTTCGGAGCAAGAAGTGAAAGTCGTTTCTGACATGTGAGAGGTTTAATACGCAGGTTCTGCTTTTAGGGAGGTTTCACAAACTCCAGTGGAGCAGAGGGAGCCATCCTACTTGTTTTAACCCTTATTTAAGTGTTTTGTTGATAAGCTTAAAGGTTAAGGCCGAGAGTGGTTGCTGATCTGGCCCCAAATCTTGAACCGAAGGTGAAATTTTTTTAGACATTTTGGACAAATCCAGTGAACGCCCGTAAACCGATTGGCTGTTTATGTTGGAATTTATGCATTAAATTCTATTTTGGTGTGAGTAGAGACCGAAATGGTATGGGAATTCGGGTTCCACCAAGAGGAACCGATGGAGGAGTGGGTCGTCGCCCGTGGACAGCCCACTGCTTCCGCTGGGACCGTAAAACAGCCCTAGCTTAGATGAAATGGACCATAAATGTCCATGTGTTTTGGCATTGGAATTGTTTGATGGGAGTGGCTTGAGTTGGTTGGATTCAAAGAAATTAATAGGTTAATGCTTGAGGTGTTAATGATGTCACAATTATATGGAATATAATTGTGGGGTGTAGACAATCGGAGATGAGATTGGATTTGCCTGCCACTCCACCTGGGTGACGGGTTGATATTGTTGAATTACATGTGGTAATTGTAGAATTGAGAATATATGCATATTGGGTATATTGGTATAAATTGTGTTGAAATATGAAATGTTTGATTAGTGTGAAAATGGATAGGTTAATGCATGAACTTCAGATAATATGATGTCAAGCAAATTATATGGAATATAATTGTGTGTATAGGCCATTGGAGATGAAATTATGATTTGCTCAATTATATGGAATATAATTGTGTGTATGGGCCATTGGAGATGAGATTGTGTTTAGCTCAAGTGAGCTAATTTGGGTGATGGTTGATATTGTTGAATTACATGTGATGTACTGTAAATTATAAAATATATGCATGATGGTATATTGCATGTGTTGTATATATCAGTGAATGACATAATGCATCTTATATGCACTGGGGTAGCCTAGAAATTAGGTGAGTGCATGACATGAAAAATTGAAAGAAAAACGAAAATGTTTTTTAAAGGAATTTCACATGATGAATTTCCGAGAGTGGGTCGAGACGGTCCAATCCGGGATCATTTCTGGATGAGGACTATGATCAAGCTTTGTTGTTCTCCAACACATTCGCCTCGCAGGGGTAAGTCTCATATTTTGACCTGATACTTCGTAGTATAGTTTCGAAAACAACAAGAATTGTTTTGAAAAGAAGTTTTTTCCTACATGGCTTAGGCAAGTATGAGGGAGCTCATGAGACTCCTGACGTGGTCAGCTATTTAGACATTCAAGTAGGATGGCTCGTTTGAATGTGTGCTTTACTTTGGAGCATTGCATATGCACTTAGGCGGAGCCCATTTGGGTGGTGATTCCACCATCGGGCGATACCACCCTTCAGGATATTATTTTCTGTGCACAGGAGCGAGGAGATGACTCATCCCCAGAGGCCGCTTTTTAAGAAAGTCGGTTGCGGCTTTGGTTTTGTTATGTACATGTATTAGAACTCTTAAGTTTGATATATGATGTATAAGGATAATTTTATTACTCCTCTTTGAAACTATTGTATATAGTTGGGAATTGTTTGGATGAGTATTGGTTTATGGGTCAAAGTACGCTTCACTCATATAAATGTTATATTGATTGTTTGGGACATGTTTGTATTCGGGGTAGAGCTCCACAAAGGAGACTCACAGATTTTAGAGAGATGCTCGTCACCCGGACATTCACGAGTGTTTCCGTGGATTGACGGGTAGTCAACGGACACTCCGGTTTTGGGGCGTTACAGAACATATATGGTGCGCATACAAAAAAACGATATAAAAGTTAATAAAATGTCTTTCTCATTACTAGTTTATTAATATTTACATTATTAATTAAAAAACAATCATCATACTTTATGATGATTGATGTCAGATATTCACTAGTCTAGGAATCATAGGCGTGAAAGGTGCCCTAGATCGTCGCTACCCAACGCCCGCCTCGTGCCTCGCCCGAGATCGCGGAAGCCGCAAAGAGATATTCGGGCGCAGCGCTTCTACCGTGCCAGTTTTCTAAAAGGCACGCTTCTTCTCCACTTCTTTTTTCTTCTGTCTTCTTCTTCTTCTTCAGGTAATAATCGATTTCTAAGTGTTAGGGCTTTTTTTTCACCTATTAAAACTTTTTTTTTTATAGTAAAATGAAAACAAAAAAATATGCCCTACTTAGGGCTAAAAGGGAATCGTGGAGGAAGAAAAGCAGTAGAAAAAAGCCCAGCTTATGGCTAAAAGTGAATCGAGAGAGCAAAAAAAAAGAAGAAAATATTAAGGTTGAAAATGGATTAGGAGAAAAAGAAAAGTTCAACTTCAATGGGGTGCATTGTGTGAAGAAAGTACAGTTAAGAGAGGAAGGTGAGTAGCGTACCTGGTGGTCACCGTGTAACCAAGTGGCGTGCCATTGAAGATATCCCGCTTTTCTTTTTCTCTTTTCTATTTTATATCTCTAATTAAGTAATTAATGTTTTTTAGTATTTTTATTCACTTAATTTATTTTCTTACTATTGACAAGATGGAAACAACTTCTTGATCGCTTAATAGTTATTTATTTATGAAAATTCTATTTGTTTATAAATACAATTTATGATCTAAACAATTATAATTAAATAATACTAATTATGTATTTATAAATAAATAATAAAAATTATTTATTTTTAAATAAATAATAAAAATTATTTATTTTTAAATAAATAGTATGAATTATCTATTTATAAATAAATAATTATGAATTATTTATTTATAAATAACAATAATTAATTATCTAATTGTAAATAAATAATAATAAACATAAATGATTATTAAATTTGACTAAATTATATAAAAATATAAGTATTACATAAATTTTACCCTAATTTAAAACAAGTTTTTAAAAAAAACAGTCCTCAGATAGAATGAAACCCATAATAATTTTTTTTCTAGAACTAGAGATAGGATCCGTTTCTCTCTGGTCCGGTCCGGTCCGGTTTTTCGATCTAGGTCGGTTTATGAACAGCCCTATTGTCAGGGTAATGCATGGCCCTACCATCAAAATGGTTGGGTGTTCTGCAGTAGATCTTAAAGAGCTCTTGATTATAACTCTTTTAGATTCAAAGATGAAGAAAGGTGATCAAGAGCGTATTTTGGGCATCTCCTTCACTAGACTTTTACGCAAATGTTGTATGAAGATAGTTGTGGAGCTAAATGGCCACAAGGGTCTTGAAAAAAAATTAGCATGATGTATTTTTGATCTCATTGTAGCCCTCATTTGAATTAAAAAAATGGAAACAACATCTATGGTAGAGAGCACACAAAATTAATGGCCTGTAGAAGCCCACTTAAACTAATGGATCAAAATAGTTAACATGATTAAAAAAAAAAAAACCAAAAAAAAAAACTGGATTTGGATCAAAATAGTGAACATGGTTAAAAAAAAAAAAAGGCTATCACCAATACCCTTTACAAGAACACTCCCCATCTCTAAAATGATGGAATCTGTTTCGATCTCTCACAATAATCTCTCTGTTAAAAGCTTTGGAGATCATTTTTGTGGCATCATGGCAGTCCCAACACACCCTGAGGTTCTTCACAATCCTAATGAGGACATTCAATCTAAACCGATCAAACCGAAAGCAATGGCAATCTTCTCACTGTGCATAAACAAAGCATCTTCCTTCTTCTTCTTCTTCTATGTCAAACAACACAGGGTTAGTGTTAGCTACGTACCCTAATAGTTTCAACCTCTTGGCGATCTCTCCTAGCATTACTTGGATTTCAGCATATCTTGGGTGGGATTTATCTCCGACGAAGAACTCGTGAACTTCGCCACCAACCTCTATAACACTACATCCAGGTTGCTTCCTTACACCTTTGACATTCATTGTCTGCCTCACATTACTCACCCTGTCCCAGTCCTTGGTATCGGCATAAATGTTAGACAAAAGCACATAAGCACCATGGTTCTTAGCCTCTATCTCTACTATCTTTCTCAAGGCAAGTTCACCCATTTCCATATTTTTGTAGATTTTGCAGGCGTTAAGCAGTGCTCCCCATGCACCCACATGAGGCCTCACGGGCATGCTATTGATGAAGTTCAAAGCTTCATCTAAGCGACCAGCTCGACCGTATAAATCAACCATAAGGCCATAATGCTCAAGCTGAGGTTCAATCCCATATACTTTACTCATCAAGCAAAATGCTTACGACCTTCCTCAATCAGTCCAACCACGCTACATCCCCTTAAAACTGAAACGAACATGACTTCATTTGGCTGAACACCATCTTGCTCATGAGTAGCAGTATCACTGCATTAATCTCCTCACCAGCCCCGGCTCATGGCTAACCCGCCAATGGCGCTGCTCCAAGTATATACATTCTTTTCTTTCATCCTCCAAAAGGCTTCCATGGCTTTGTTCATGTTCCCACATTTTGAATACATGTCAATGAGGGTTGTTCCCAGTGTCAGTGTCATTGGAAGTTTGTTTCTTTCTATGTAAACGTGAGCCCATCTCCCTTGATCCAATGTGTGTACTTCCAGTATGTGCGCATGCAGATAAAACCGAGAGCCATGGACACCTCATTCACCTTCACGCCCTCCCTTTGCATTAAATTGAATAAGGCCAATGCCTCTCTTGATCGCCATCGCTGCATTCGAAATCAAATCATTATTCCATGCAATAGGGTCCTTTTGGGACATTTTATCAAACAGCTTCCGAGCAAAACCAACATCACCCATCTTGGCACATGCGCTCACCATTGCGGTCTGACATACCAAATCTGGCTCACAAATTGATGAAAACACCCGATGACAAGCAACCAAGTCACCAAATTCTGCGTACATGTAAATCAACCCACTTTGAACATGTGGGTCATGCTCAAACCCATATTTCACAAGGGCACAATATACAGACGAACCAATCTGGGGTGCCAATAGCTGAGCAGAGGTACGGACTAAGAACGTGAAAGTGTAGTTATCAGGTCACGCCCCGATCCCCGGTCGACCGATCCGAACCTGCTGGGTGCCAAACCATATACCGGGACTTTTATCTCGTTTTTTCTCAGTCGCACTTATATCTCGTGGTGTACAAACAAGTTTTGTAATAACCAACAATCATTTACATTTACAAATGAACTACCACCCAATGGTATCCATTAAAATTTATACACATATACTAAGTCCCATTCACTTATACAAATACATATATCTAATACAACATTAGAGATCACTTTAAATGGGGCCGGTGAGCACTCTATCTCGAGATGGCCCGCATACCGGTGTGGAATGTCCCGGTCCCTCTTATCTCCTCTTCAAGCACTCCACGGATTGAACACCCGCTGCTTGCGCTCAAGAGGGAACATATAGACGCAACGACCAATAATAATAATCGTTGTCACTGTCTTTTTACATTTACTAATACTTATGCATATAACGTCTATTCTTATGTGACTTCTAACTCATACTCATATTATACATGTAGATTTTATCCTTTTCAGATTCCATATCACTATCTCCTCGTCATGTCTTTACGTTTCTAATTCCTATCTTCTACATGTATGGCATATCATATCATATTCAAACAAACTTATACATATACAATGGAAAATTGAATCATATCAAGTCATATTAAATACATACTGGGTCAATAAGACTAATACCAATTCATATTAGACTCTTATCATTATCACGGCCGAAGCCATTAATCAACTCCCTTTAGAAATTACATTTCGTGATCTGGGATGCTTCGGCATTAATCAACTCCCTTTAGAAATTACATTGATCCGTACGCCCGCTAAACTTTAGCTGCTTATTAATTTTCATTTTCAGTGTCGTGACCTCGAACCCTCATCAATTCGGCTGACGGATCCAAATGGACTGGCTATTCCGAATGGCTTCAATCAAACATTTATTTCGCCTTATTAAATTTTTCTTTCAAAGTGTCGCGACCAATCCTCGACTTGACTCCGGTCATATGGATCCAAGCCTGGAGCTCCTAAGCATCTCGACATTTTCAATTATCTTTCCAAAACATTTGTTTATATGTTATTCCATTTTAGACTTTAATTGTACACAAAGCACTTCTTTTCTGCAATCCCATAAACACTTATAATTTCAAAAGACCCTAATATTTACGATTCAACAAAATGCATTTACAAAATGATGCCTTTTACTATGTCCGTGTAATGTAAAGATACTTAAACAATACAATTTTAATGTCATTTTCGCTTTATCGGCTCAGCGATTTCACATATACCATAATACATTCACGATGTGATTCACTGTGTAACTCTCGCCCCGTCATTGGTCCAAGAGCAATGTGATTTCAAGATTCATTTATTATCGTCTCACATATGGTTATAGAAGTCTACATTCACGATGCATTCACTGGGGAACTCGCCTGCTTATTATTCATTGAAGAATGCTGGGATTTCACATTTAATTATTATCGCCTTCACATACGTTTACAAGCCGACATTCACGCCAGATTCACTAGTGGAATCCTCGCCCCGCTTGTCATTCATTAGCAATGTGATTTCGCAGATCTAATTATTATCGTCTTCACATATTGCTATATGGGTCGACATTCACGGCTGTGATTCACTCGGTAATCTCGCCTGCTTTTCATCATTCACAAGAATGCGATTTCAGATTCAATTATTATCGTCTCACATATGGTTATAGAGTTTGACATTCACGGCTGCATTCACTTCGGGGAATCCCGCCCGCTTGTCATTCAATAAAGAACGCGATTTCACATTAGACAACACGGTTACCTTCATGACGACCAGCTTTTGCTAATCCCGCCATGTCTGGCCATTCAATGATACATTTCAAATCAATTCCATTTTTATGCGCATTTCGCTTATCGTTCAAAATACATGCACACATGCATACGTGTGACGACATTTCGCGTAATAACATCATTCAAATCAATATAGTATATGCTTATATATATATTTCATAATTAGCATTCATAACCGATCATAATCACATTTCAATTCCAATATCACTGTGATATTTTTTTTCAAAGATATACTCACCTATGTACACATTTCATATACTCATTACGTATACTGCTTATATACTCATTCACGATACTCATTTATGTATACTCATTCATGTATTCACTCACGTATACTCATTCCTATACTCATTCATGTGTGTACTCATTCATATGCTCATTTACGATACTCGCTTTTCATCATATCATTTTCTGCTATACGCGATAATAATAATATATCACTTAACCACATTATATGCTCATGACATATTGCCTCGCATGCTCACAATCATGCTTCAATTCACATTTTCATTTTCCATAATCATTTTCATGTTTCATGAACACATCTTTACATTTTTCATTTTCTACATTTTCCTTGTTTCATGCCTATTACATATGGCACTTCATATTATCGTGAAGTATGATGTATGTGGAATCACACTCATTCATATATTCTTAATCCTCTATGTATCTACTTTACTTAGGAAGTGGACCAATCCAATCGATCATCCAAACTAAAGTTATGGCATTTCATGCCAAACTAATGGGTTTACCCGGATTACACTAGAACGCTTCAGATACTAATTTTCCGGATCCTAACTTCTATGTTTGACCTAGGTCATTGTATTCTTTTAAAGATAAGGTGCTAAGGGTTCTATCTAACCTGAATCACCCAATTCGAGCACCGAAACCTGCCACGTCCTAAACAACCCTGACTACTCTATGTTCAAGTCGAACCAGACTGCTTGCACACGTCTCACTTTGAGTGAATTTCTTTAGCCACTTGTGATCGCACTTGGCAATGCTTCATTCTTTAAGTTTTATTCTCCTTGAAGTCTATTTTTACGTAGCCACTTGAATCACTCAACCTGATAAGAAATGAGTAAGTTATGGCCAAAATACGAAACTAGTCAAAACCGAAAGCAAACAGGTGTACCGGTACATGTCTAACATGTACTATTACGCTGGCCAAAATGACCAGAACACAATGCGCACCGGCACAGCTCAAAGCGCACGAGATAAAGCCTCCCGGTGCCGCCTGCACGCATTTTTCTCCCATTTTTCATGCACTTTTCCATCCCAACCAAATCTATATCATATACACTTCAAAATCATTTCAAATTCATCTTTTAACCTCAATTATGCTCAAATCATCTTTCAATGGATATCTTTCTTCCAAATTCTTTCATGAATTTCTTCCAAAACCCTTCTAATATGGGTTATGACCCATCCTCAACAAAAACATGAATATTAATTAGGTTTACTCTAAACCCTAACTCATTTACTACACTCAACTACAAATCCAACTTAAGAGAGAGGATTCTACAACTATCTTGTGCCATTTAGAGTTTTAACAACCCTAATTTCAATACATCTTTGGTTAGGATTTCATCCTAACAAACCTCAGGTTTTGACAAGACACAACCACAAAAACAAAGATCCATACACAAATCCAAGTTCCATACTCAAGGTTAGTAGTTCCATACCTTTTGGAGCTTGGCTTTGCTTGATCTCGCTCCCTCTTTCTTCCTCTTTCCTTCTTCCTTCCTCTCCCTTTCTATTCTCTCCTCTCTACCCGTTTTTCTTCTCTTTGGAGACCAAAATATAAGATATTTTGATCTTCCCTTAAGGGCCATGTTTGGCCAAGTCAATTCTAAATAAAAACCCATTTTGCTTTAAGCTCTTTTATTTGCCTTTTTGTCCTTAGGTTCCTCCCTTTGGGTAACTCAATCCATGCCATATTCTAATTTTCACCCACTAATCTTTCCTCAAATTCCATAATTGCATACTAACTTATTGATTTATGCCATTTATGTCCTCAAGTGGTAATGACCACTTTACCCTTGTCTCTAGTATTCATTTAGGGTCTCTAATTTTTTTATTTCCGAAAATTCATATTTAGTTTATAATATACTCCTTTAAACAAGTCCGAAAAACCATTAGGTATATTTCATCGTGGGCGTAGATTGTCAGTAGAATGAAGAATCCTGCTATAGAAGTGGAAGCTTCGATGAGGAGTTGAACTTTTGGAGTGGGCTCTGATCATAGAATTGAAGGTGAAGAGGGTTGGTTTTTGAGAGTGATCAACGACTTGATTGGAATAATAGAGATTGTCAAGCACAGGGCTATGGAGGCTATAAATTGACCAGCATGAGGGTTGTTAAGAAGACCGTTAATAAATAGTTGGGTGTGAATTTGCTTCAGCTCTCTCAGGGTAGTGCATGGCTCTACCATCGAAATGGTTGGGTGTTTCGCAATAAATCTTAAAGAGCTCATGATCAGAGATGATGAGGGGTGATCAAGAGGGTATTTTGGGCATCTTAAAAAGGCAGCACATATCATATAAACTTGAGTGGCTTTTTTCTAGGAAAGGAAAAGAAATTATCAGTTCTTGAAGTGATGCTACAATGACATATGTATGATTGTAGGAAGTAGTCAGATTTCAAAACCCACATCTGATCCTCACACAATCTACTTTAATGATCCAAATAGCTAGGAAGCCTAGTGCTGGGGCCTGCAATTGTTTACTTATTGATCATATCTCGCATTTGTGTCCGTCGCCCTCTCGTATTTGGTTGTCGTGGAAGAAGGCCTTGCAAATCTATGGACCTGGGTGATGCTTATCACAATCATTCGTTGATTGACCCAATTTTCTTGAAGATAATAAGTATTTGGCTCGAGAAGGAAAAAGGATATGCATTTCATGTCTATTTATGAGAATAAAATTCATAAACAACATATGGAAGATAAAGGAGGGGAAGAATTATGCTTACAACCTTCCAATTAGAAAAACGCAAGTACACATTCCTAAGGTACAAATAGAAAGAGCTTTTTTATTTTCAATTACGTATAAGATGATATAACTGCTCGATCAAGAGTAGCCACAATGATGACCGATTCATGATGTATGATCTCAACTTTATAGGCTATCAATACATTGTTCAATGACATAAATAAAGCTTGCATTTTCTGCACCTATCTAGCAAAGCCCTAGGCCACATATTAAATCCTCATTATTTCCCTGTTTTAGAATTTTCTTTGGTTCCAACAACAGCTGCCAAGAATGATACAGGCCATCACACCAATTTCTCCACTTAAAAAGGAAGCATATTATACTGATTACTGTTTTGATGAAATGATAAGCATATAGAAGTGTGGATTGCTATTGTAGTGAATATACAGTCATGTCTATTAGCAAATCTCACAGATGAAAAACATCAAATTGTGGGTCACAGTTCTCTGCTCGTACATCAATTGTGATATGCCAAACATAAAATTTTTTTCTTTAAACATTTCAGGAGTGTGCATCATTATTCAAAATAATAATAATAACAACAATAAAATAAAAGCACAAAAGAGATACATAATATTGTGGTTAAAGTTACCTATTTGAACAACAATAACAAACAAGAGCTTCACAGTGCTATTGCTTTTGCTTCCTGGAAGAAGAACAAAGGAGAAAAAGCAATGCAAGAGAGAATTCCCGGCATGATTAATAACCAGTTTGGTCCACCACCCATGTTATGAAGCTTCTATTTCAAGTCCAGAAGATTATTTATTTAGTATTTATGGATCCTCATGTGAAACCCATTTGCAAGGAGAGATCACTAATCAAGAGAACAGCAAAGACTGCAAGGTCTGGCACAGAGAACTAAACTAATTCTTGTTAGTGACCTGATAGCAGATACCCTGTAGCCTCAACCATTAGGAATACTGCATGGTTGGCTTTTCCAACTGAGGACTTTCATCCCTATCAATTAGCCACAAGAAGCTTTTGGTGTTCCATTGACTTTGGGACTGCTGGACCTCCTACCATTGGCTATCATTATCATGGATTCATTGCATCCACTTTCAATGGCTCTCTTCATTTGTTATTACTAACCAAGACATGTGATGTGTCCACTATGCCTAAAAGATCATTTAGACCAAACATCATATCAATTAGATAATTAATATCTCTCTCAAGTAAGACATAAAGAACAGGGAAGTATTAGCCTGAAAATCTTTGCAACCAGGTGGACCAAACAAAAATACGGTTCTAAGTAAATGGAAGTGACAGGATATAATGTGCAATATGTTATGACATCTGCACAGTCAAAAGCAGGCACCAACAGTGATAAATGAGCATTGATGAGAAATCGTGTTTAAATGGAACATATTAATCAGCTGGTGCTAGGTAAGCCAATTATTCTCAACAAATTGCAGTTTCCTCCCTAATTGAAATGTTCTATGCCGTGTTCTAGTTACAAATATTTTATCCGTTACACTACTATGTTGGGCAAGTATTGCACATTTCTCAATGGATATAAACAAACAAACATCTGTTCCTGATTTTGAGGAATACCAACTTATGCTACACTATAATATGTGACAATATGTAATAATAAGCATAAAAAGCAATGCTCCTCCTGCTTCATCACAGACTAATATATATGCACATAAGAGCATAGAAGAGGGTCCAATTTGAAAAATATGTTCAGATTACTGCTAGGCTTTCATAATTTTTTTAAAAATAATCAAAGCCCATGTTCTTGTAATAAGAAATGCAAAATCTGAGGAGCAGCTCTTCCCTAGAAAGCCAAAACATGCAAAATTGAGGAGGGGGGCAGAATCCAGTGGTGGATTATCAAAAATTCAAACTAGAATACTGCTTGTTTATTGCTATTGGCCAGAAACTACATTGCAAAACGCCCTCAGTCAGTCTTATTTTCCTTTTCAAACCATGTTAAATCGACAAATGAGGTCATTTACATTTTGAATAACAGTGATGACATTTACAAGTCCATTTTTTTCTGATATTGGGTTATTGTTAACGATTACACAGAGAAAAGGAGTTATTGGATCAAGTCATAACCTACGCCTTCTGCTAGTATACTACTATGGAGACACTAAGCTCTCTTTCAGAGATTGGAATCTCTTTACTTTGATTAGCCCCTACTAGTAAGAAGCTGTTAACCCTGTATATACTCGGGGACCCAATATAACTTTTTGATCAAAAGGGAATAGATATTCACATTCTCTCAAAATAATGGGAAATTAGAACCTGCAAACAACTCTCATCCATTTCAATCAAATACCATTCTCCATTACCCATTCTAAATTTTCTGTTTTTCAATGAAACTAATAGAAGTCTTCAGTCAATCCTTGGTATTCTAGAGGTAAATATATGTTTAACCTAAAAGGCAAGTTAAGTAAATTGTATCTCTCTGTGATAGCCATAGCCTTCTTAGTTGATTATGAAATTTCATAATTAGATTCCAACTTATCCTTCTAAAATTTCACATCAAATTTGGGATGCATGATTTGGATCTCAGGAAGCTTGTAAACAAAAATCAAGTTGAAAAGTCATTCATGCAGCTATTCTGCCTAATATAATGAGAGCACAACTCTATCATCAAGAACAGGATCATGACAGGATAAGGCAGCCAACCATATTCTATTAAAACCAACCACATCAGCATAATTCATGAAATCCTAAATTCATAGCTACCCATCAAATGTCATGGTGGCACCTATTTCCCTTAAATGACCATGCCTTGGCTATGGTATTGTGCTTTCAAATTCTATGTATGGATCCACTCAATTTCAATGGAACATTCCCATTACAATAAACTTATCACCTTAAAAGAAAGTCTTCAAACTGCATGAATCAACCAAAAAACCAAACAAACCCTTGAGCGAGAATTGACCAAAGAGATGGATGGCCAAACCACCCGCCTACATTGACTTTAACACAATCACCACTTTGCTTACCAAAGACAACATAGACAAAAGCGACACATATTAAAGCCATTTCCTGTTAATTTTCAATAGGACAAGGCTTCATTTGCTTTTTAATGTTTCAAAGCTCTTTCTTTTATCTTTCGTAGCACTCGTCAAAAAGCCCAGTTTCTCATTCAAAATAGTGGACGAATGATCCCGCTGCCAGACCAAGCGTAAACGTTGCCTTCCGCCACACATCCGTGATCACCCGATGATAAAAAGAGGTGGAAAACCGTCCGAAGCATTGGAATTTGCCTTTATAATGAGGAGAGTTCAGTCAGGAATTTCATCGAACAGTTGATGTGTTGTAGGTAGGATTAAAGACTGGACGCCTCCGAGTGGGATTCAATCACAGAAATGCTTCTGTACATGCATGAGATTAAAGGTTGAAGTTAATAAAAATGAAAAGAAATCCGGTCCCCCATCAACATCAACAGCCACCACCAAATTCAAAGCCTCATACACATCCCCATCCTATTATGAATGTATTTATCAAAAAATTAACCAAGTAGATCCAACTTCATTTAATTTGATACACATTTTTCAATAAATATCCAAATTATCAAACCCAGTTCTGTTTGAAGATTTTACTGAAATCGAACTCAAAATTAGTGATGACATTTTAAACCTCTAAAATAAACCCAAGAGAATTAAGAAAACATTTCAGTTGCCGTAATTTAAATTAAGATCTAAACTTTGACTTAAAGGTATTCCTCAAACTCATGTTTTCTAGCAAATCAAAAGAAACTATACCCTTATATCCATTGATAGAAGATAAAAAAAAGAAAAAAAGAAAAAAAGGAAACGTAATTTTATTACTAATACAAATCAAGTACATCAATCTCTAACCTCCATGGGGAAGGGATAAAAAGAAAATAAGTTAACAGAAAAGAAGTAACTAATGAATTTTAACCTACACATACATACATACAGCCTATGGGCGGGACTTCCATTTGTATACATACGATAAGGTGAAATTGGGAATGAAATTGAGGACGGATGTGTTGTTCCCAAACAAGTATCAAAGAATTTAGAATTCCTTGCCATATATGCAACATACTCGAAAGCGTTTAAACTAACACGATTTTATTGAATGAATCTCCCATTTTTCTCTTTGGAGTACAACTCTTTTTATACAACTATAGACTTTCTCAAAGGCACAACGTGGGTTGTTTCCAGTCAACTAATGGGTCCTTACTGTTATGGGGATTTTTCTCTCTTGATCCACTCAACCAAGCCTTTAATTGAGTGCTTGAGCAGGGATGATAATTCTGATTCCTCTTGTCCCCTTGTTAGAAACAATACAGAGCACGCGTCCTCTGAGGCCAGGTTACCAAACAACTCGGAGGAGGTTTCATTTTTCGGCATGTTTAATCAACTTCCCCTTGGCTTTTTGGGTCGTTGGAGAGTTTTCGAACAGTCCTCAAATATCGAACATGTCTCGGGTATAAGAGTTTGGCTCAACCATGCGCGTCTGTCTCGAGCATATGAGTTTGGCTCGAACACGTCAGTCTATTTCGGACGTAAGAGTCTAGCCCCCCAAGTCTTCTTAGAAACCAACCTATTTTTAATTCATTTTTTTGTTATAATGGGTTGTGCTTGGCGGGGGGTTTGACGTTATCGGGTGTTAAGCCTTAGCAGGGACACTTGACCTTAGTTGGGCATACGACCTATATTTGAAAACTAGCCTTGATGGGCTTGAAGCCTTTCATGGCCGAGAAGAGGGGAGGACCGGAACCCTAAAGCTTGTAGACTCTTATGTCGAGGGGCTAAGCGTTCCGAGGCCCACAATCTTAGATGTTGAGGGACTAGGTGTCCTGAGATCCGTAGCCTCTTATGGCTAAGAAAACGGAGTTCGAGCCCCCAAGGCCCGTGGCCTCTATCGTCGTACATAGGTACACGTAGTCCTGAGGCCTTGGGCCATTGAGGGCCAGCTGTCTCAGGTCAATGGCCTCTTTGGAGGCAAAGCTGAATGAGGTTTTGGTTGTCTAGGGCTAGCCGCTAAAGGCATAAAGGATCATGTAGGGACTTATACTGTCCGAAGTCTAGGATCGTCAAAGGCTAGCTGCCAAAGGCATAAAGGACCATATATGGACTTATGCTACTCGAGGCTTAAGGTCGCCGGCGCGACTGTACCAAAGTACAGCGGTTTCAGGACTTAAGGCCGTCTCGGCGCCTAGTACAAGGCTAGTCACCAAAGGCATAAATGATGAAGAATTTCACTTGCAACAATCATGTTCTTAAAGAAGAATGATTAGGTTTACTCAATTCTTTCAAGCAACAGACAAACACATGAAGTTTTCTTCCAACGCATTTCTTCATAAAAAGTATTGCACTAATAGTGATTATTGTGATTTCTCTTTTTTTCGTCGTACTCATAAATTCCAGTTAACAAAGAAATTGAAACTTACTTAAATCAAATAAAAGATATAAGATAGATAATATTGATCACTCACTTTTCAGTCATGTTTTCGTCTCAAAATATATTTTTTGTAAGTTTACCTTTTCTTGTTGCACATTAGCTTCTAAAATAACGATGTGTTTTAAAAGGAGAACATTTCTTGAATAGTACCGTGATTGTAGATCAATTCATAAGAATAATTTAAGATTGTTACCTTTGGCGCTCGAGGCCCTTAGTATTTTCCATTGACTTACTTAGACTTCTTGGAGTAGATGGAATCAAATAGAAAACAAGGAGATAAAGTGACACGACACATCAAGGGGGGAGAACCCGACACTGTGAAATTCCTTCCTCAAACAAAAAATAGAAATTTTTTTACTACTATTTACACCCGCTATGCAAGCGCACCTACCAATTTTGAAATTCTAGTATGGAGAAAAGCAAAAAAATTTACTAAGAGCATCTCCAGCAGTAGAACAAAAGCAAAAAAATAGATGATAAAACTGATGGGGCATGGAGTAGGCCCTTATATAGGCCTAAACGAGATAGGAAGCCCAAGTCCAATGATGACTTTTATTACTATTAATTATTTATTTTATTTTATTTTTGGATTTATCTATTAGTATTTTTAGATTTATCTATTAGGATTTTTGGATTTATCCGTTATGATTTTTGGGATTATCCATTAGGATTTTTGTTTGTGCTTATAAATAGCACCTTATGTTATTGTTTTTGGTAGACTTGATTAATATTGAAAAATTCAGAATTTCGTTCCGTTTCTTTTATTCGTTTTCTTTTATTCTTCGTAGCCGAGCTACATCAGTTTTTTTTTTTTGGTTGCTAAATTGCTACGGTCAACGAAAATCAGTTCTGCAGCACAAAAAAAAAAAAAAAAAAAACACAACCATCAAGGACTTAATCACTCTGCTCAACTTACTATCCTCCTCCTGTCTTCTTCCCACTCGACGACACCACCACTCGGCCGCCCTGCCGCTGCTACTGTTCCGCCATCGGTCGTCGACGAAATCAGTTCGACCCCTCTTCCGCCGAACCTTTTCGCCCCCGTTCATCCCGACACCGACAAGGAGTTTCCCGACATTCCCGTTGCCGCCGCACCTCAAAGTTTCAACCTTTTTCGGGTCGACGACTGGCTGCCGCTTAGCCAACGTGATCCGCCGCCGCTAAGATTACAAGGAAGCTTCTTTAATCGACATTTTCTTTTGGGTCTCACACTTTTGTAGTACAAAGATGCACCACAGCTCACAGATATATATTATTATACATACCAAGCTGATAACTATATGGAAGACATGATCGCTGTTGTTCCTGGCGTAGTTCCTCTGTTTTAGTTTCTATTCTCTATCGCAAAGCATACCTTCATTTTGGCCGATATCCGCCTTTGCTCCCACTATCATTGTCTCGCCTTCATCATTGCACACAACTTTTGTTTCGCTTGCAACCTCGCTAAAGAATTGTAGGTGTCCTAAAGGTTCTTCATCGGCTATATTTTCTTTTATTTGAAAACTCGCTAATATTTCAGGTTATTTAAGCATATCTTGTTTGGATTATTTTAGGTTCCAAGTATTTAATACATATATATTAAAAAAAAAATTGTTTTTTTTAGTTATTCTTTCGTGATTCCGTGCACTCAGGATATATAATCACATTACATTTTTTTTAGATTTGTGTTTGTTGCATTAACATATAGTTTATAAATTTCTTTACTCAGTGAAATTTTAGATTTTATCTCAGCATGTCAGCCACCAAAAGTGATATTATTGCATCTTCTTCTTCACCTAACCCAAATGATCCAATTGAGAGACTCAATAATTTTGACTTAAGACTACAAGCCTTATCTCAAGATCTAAATGATAGTCTAGTTTGTATTACCTGTCATCATGATGCCAACAACGCACAATTTGATT